>JARQOC010000013.1:2501932-2801007 GCA_033576535.1 Allobates femoralis | reverse complement strand
CCAAGACGCGCGAACCCTCCCCACCCAAGACGCGCGAACCCTCCCCACCCAAGACGCCAAACCCTCCCCCCCAAGACGCGCAATCCCACCCAAGAAGCCGAACCCTCCCCCCAAACGCGCGAACCCTCCCCCCCACCCAAAGACGCGCGAACCCTCCCCACCCCACCCAAGACGCCGAACCCTCCCCACCCAACGACCCGCGACACCCTCCCCTCCCAAGACAGCGCAAACCTCCACCCCACCCAAGACGCGCCTAACCCTCCCCACCCAAGACGCGCGAACCCTCCCCTCCCCACCAAGATCGCGCGAACCCCACCCAAGACGCCGAACCATCCCCTCCCCACCCAAGACGCGCGAACCCTCCCCTCCCCACCCAAGACGCGTGAACCTCCCCACTCAAGACCGCGAAACCCCCCTCCCCACCCAAGACGCGCGAACCCTCCCACCCACACGCCAAACCCCCTCCCCACCCAACGCGCAACCCCCCCTCCCCACCCAAGACGCGCGAAACCCCCCCCCCCCACCCAAGACTGTCGCAACACCCTCCCCACCCACTACCACGCGCAACCCCCACCAAGACGCGCGAACCCTCCCACCCAAGACGCGTCGACCCCCCCCACCAACCAGACCCCCAGACGCGATCCCTCCCCCCCCACACCCAAGACGCGCGAACCCCCCCACCACCCAAGAGCGCGAACCCTCCCCCACCCTCCAAGACGCCGCGAACCCCCTCCCACCCAAGACGCGACCCCCCTCCCCACCCAAGACGCGCAACCCTCCCCCCCCCCCAAACCGCGCGAACCCTCCCCCACCCAAGACGCGCAGAACCCTCCCCTCCCCACCCAAGACGCGCGAACCCTCCCCACCCAAGACGCGCGAACCCCTCCCTCCCCACCCAAGACGCGCGAACCCTCCCCTCCACCAACCCAAGACGCGCGAACCCCTCCCCCCCCACCCAAAGACGCGCGAACCCTCCCACTCCCACCCAAGACCGCGAACCCCACCCCCACCCAAGACGCCGAAACCTCCCCCCCAAGACGCGCAAACCCTCCCCACCCAAGACACGCAAACCCCCCACCCAAGACGCGCGAACCCTCCCCCCCACCAAGAGGCGCGAACCTCCCCTCCCCACCAAGACGCGAAACCCTCCCCACCCAAGACGCCCGAACCCCCACCAAGACGCGAACCCTCCCCCCCACAAGACGCCCGAACCCTCCCCACCAAACGCCGAACCCTCCCACCCCACCAGCCAACCCTCCCCACCCACCCAAGACGCCGAACCCTCCCACCCCACCCAAGACGCCGAACCCTCCCCACCCAAGCGCCGAACCCTCCACCAAGACGCGCGACCCTCCCCCCAAGACCCGAACCCTCCCCACCAAGACGCGCGAACCCTCCCACCCAAAGCCGCGAACCCTCCCCTCCCACGACGCCAACACCCACCAAGACGCCGAACCCACCCCACCCACCCGACCCACCCACCAACGCCCGAACCCACCCACCCAAGACCCAAACCCACCCCACCCAAGACGCCCGAACCCTCCCACCTCACCCAAGACGCCCGAACCCTCCCCACCCAAGACACCGAACCCTCCCCACCCAAGACGCCCGAACCCACCCCACTCCACCCAAGATGCCCGAACCCTCCCCACCCAAGACGCCCGAACCCTCCACACCCCACCCAAGACGCCCGAACCCTCCACCCCAAACGCCACCTCCCCACCCAAGACGCCCGAACCCTCCCCACCCAAGCACGCCCGAACCCTCCCCACCCAAGACGCCCGAACCCTCACCCCACCCAAGACGCCCGAACCCTCCCCACCCCACCCAAGACGCCCGAACCTCCCCACCCCACCCAAGACGCCCGAAACCCCCACCCCACCCAAGACACCGAACCCTCCCACCCCACCCAAGACCCCGAACCCTCCCACCCACCCAAGACGCCGAACCCTCCCCCACCCCCCAAGAACGCCCGAACCCTCCCCCCCCACCCAAGACGCCCGAACCCTCCCCCCCACCCAAGACGCCGAACCTCCCCACCCCACCCAAGACGCGCCCGACCTCCCACCCCACCCAAGACGCCCGAACCCCCCCACCAAGACGCCCGAACCCTCCCCACCACCCAAGACGCCCGAACCCTCCCCACCCACCCACCAAGACGCCCGAACCCCCCCACCCCAAGACGCCGAACCTCCCATCCAAACGCCGAACCCTCCCCACACCAAGACGCCCGAACCCTCCCCCACCCAAGACGCCGAACCCTCCCACCCCAAGACGCGCCGAACCCTCCCACCCCAAGACGCCCGAACCCTCCCCACCCAAACCCGACTCCACCCCACCAAGACGCCCGAACCCTCCCCACCCAAGCGCCCGAGCCCTCCCCACCCCACCAAGACGCCCAACCCACCCCACCCCAAAGACGCGCGATACCCTCCCCCCCAAGACGCCGAACCCTCCCCACCCAAGACGCCCGAACCCCTCCCCACCCAAGACGCCCGAACCCTCCCACCCACAGAGCCCGAACCCTCCCCACCCAAGACGCCGAACCCCCCCACCCAAACGCGCCCGAACCTCCCCACCCAAGACGCCCGAACCTCCCACCCCAAACCCAAACCCAACCCCGACCCCACACCCAAGACGCCCGAACCCCCCCACCCAAGACGCCCGAACCCTCCCCACCCAAGACGCCCGAACCCTCCCCACCCCACCCAAGAGCCCGAAACTCCCACCCCACCCAAGACGCCCGAACCCTCCCCACCCAAGACGCCCGAACCCTCCCCCACCCAAGACGCCCGAACCCTCCCCACCCAAGACGCCCGAACCCTCCACCCACCCAAGACGCCCGAACCCTCCCCACCCACCCAGACGCCCTGAACCCTCCCCACCCAAGACGCCCGAACCCCCCACACCCACACCACCCAAGACGCGCGAACCCTCCCCCCCAAGACGCCGAACCCTCCCCACCCAAGACGCCGCGAACCCTCCCCACCCAAGACGCGGAACCCTCCCCCCACCCAAGACGCGCGCGAACCCCCCCTCCCCACCAACGTTTAACCCTATGTAAGTGACTTGGACACATATCATACATGATACCATATGATAAAGAGATATCAGATTATTTTCTTTTTTTGCTCAGTCTTGAGATACTGTTGCCGTCAGTTTTGTTCGTTTTTGCCCTCCCTCACCGAACTGCCCCACCCACCGTTACACCTCCCCACCCCACGTTGACCTCCCACCCAGACGTATTCACCTCCCACCCCAGCGTTTCTCCTCCCCACCCCACCGTTTCACCTCCCCACCCAACCGTTTAACCCTCCCACCCAGCGTTTAACGCCCCACCCACGTTTACCTCCCCACCCAACGTTTATCCCACCCCACTTACGTTTAACCTCCCCACCCAACGTTTAACCGCCCCACCCAACGTTTAACCGCCCCACCCAACGTTTAACCGCCCCCACCCACGTTTAACCCCCCACCAACGTTTAACGCCCCACCCCGCGTTTCACCTCCCCATCCAACGTTTAACCGCCCCCACCCAACGTTCAACCGCCCCACCCAACGTTTAACCGCCCCACCCCGCGTTTCACCTCCACCCGCGTTTCACCTCCCCACCCACGTTTAACGCCCCACCACGTTTAACCGCCCCACCCAACGTTTAACCGCCCACCCAACGTTTAACCGCCCCACCCACCGTTTAACCTCCCCACCCAACGTTTAACCTCCCCACCTAACGTTTAACCCCCACCCAACGTTTAACCGCCCCACCCAACGTTTAACCGCCCCACCCACGTTTACCGCCCCACCCCGCGTTTCACCCCCCATCCAACGTTTAACACGCCCCACCCAACGTTTAACCGCCACCCTACCCCACCGTTTCACCTCCCCATCCAACGTTTAACAGCCCCACCCAACGTTTAACCGCCCCACCCAATTTAAGCCCTATAGAGTGCATTTGCACCATATCATATCCTTCATATATGAACTCTTCCACACTTCTTATGAAGAATTATACAGAGTTTATATTTTCTTTTTTTGCTCAGTCTTGAGATACTGTTGCGTCATTTTTTTTTTTTTTTTTTTTTCTTGAGAACCGCCCCACCACCGTTTAACCTCCCACCCTTTGTTTAACCTCCCACCCCACCATTTCACATCCTCACCCCACCGTTTCACCTCCCCACTCAATGTTTCACCCTTGTTATAAGTAATAGAAAAATCTTAAGTATGGTCCCATCTATTTCACATCACCAGCTAGAGTAAAGCAGACAGCTGCCGCCTGTAGGCTACCTCTGTTTTGGATTACCAGCTAAGCTAAAGACACCAGCTCTCATCCCCCACTATCTTTTTCTAATTATTTTTACACTGCATTTCCGGACCCAATCAGCAAATACTTACAGCAACCAAACACAGACATCGGCAAAGAGGGTGGAAGGGGCAAAGTCTGACATTAACCAGTTACGAGGAATGGAGGCAAACCCGAAAACTAAAAGGTTCGCTCATCACTACACACCTGTAGAATTTCCAACCAGTCTTGTGGGGTAATAGTCATGTGGCCGTGATGATGTTGAAGGGCTTCGGACTCATGGAGACTGGAAACCTCTAGGGAACCATGGCTGACGGACTGCCCTTCCCTTGGGCTTTGCTGGATGATGGTGGCACTGCCTTAGATCATTGTGCCGGCACAGCGACATCCCCGCTCTGGAGCAGTGATCTGTAGAAAGAGATAACAGAACTTGGTTATGGAGCCGCCAAATATTACAATATTAAAGACGAGCAGACGATTTACTCCTGGTCACTACTGTATTATACTTCTCTTACCTGGACTTATATAAAGTCCCAAGATGATATGGGTATAGCCACAACTTGGTGATTGTTCTTTTTCTGTTTTGCATCCCTGTGTACAAAATAACAGAATACACTTTAGAATCCTGCGCTAATTAATCTAATATCATAGTATATCTTTATAGGGGCTGTAATAGGTCCAAATCCTCTGCTGTCTGTCACTAGTTATCAATGTGAGTACCACTAGGGGGAGCAGTGGAGCCTGTACATTGTGGTGGATGGGAGCTCCCCTAGTGGTGGCTGCAGGCAGTCAGGATGTGACCACCGTTGTGTGCAGGGGATTTAGACTGTTTCACAGCAATGGTCACTTCTGCTCTCGTCTTCCTGGAGAATCTCTCCTGTAAACTGTTGTTATCTGCTCTAGTCATTAATCACAGTCTGCACTCGTTCCTGTTATAAGGATCTTGTGTTAGTGGTCCCACAATGTGACAGGTCTCTGGTGGGGGGTCACCGGTCACATCAGGAGAGGGGCGGACTCACTTTGTGAAGGCAGTACTTATACCAATTATCCCATACACCAAAAAGTAAAACAAAAGGGCCAAGGAATCCCTAAGGACCAACAGCTACCTGACAGGGGGTGTCAGCACCCTAAATATACGTAGTGGCGCCCCCCACTACTACCACTACAGCATATCAAACAGATATGGCTTAAAGTGCACATTCAACATATAGATCAGGTGCAGATAAAGTACAGTTTAAAGCCACATTCATGCTATAGAGGGCAATTAAACATTGCATTAAGGTTTTAGGGTTGGTATTTATCCAAATGGATCCTTGGTGCCTGTTCACATGGCGCCTCGACACGTGTCCCAATAAGTTCATCAGGAGGCTGATACAGTATACGTGCCATTAGCTCATGATACAACCGGGGATCCTAGGCCATATATGGTCCCTTATCTATAGAGTGCTTGCTCATATTATCTCCATCTCTCCAAATGCAACTAATTCAGGGTACAATCCTTCACCACCCAGTCTTTATCCTAATTCAGATTTACATGGTGTTCAAATCCGCTTTACCTCGTCACTCAATTATTAATCATGTCCCTTTAGGAGAAATTGGAAGGTCCTGCAGTGTGACACCGCTGTGGATCGCACGCCCATTATAAAAATGTCATCGGCATGGAACGATTGTTCAACCCAGAAGTGCCCAACAATGAAGACTTAGTCAAGTCGCGCATGCGCAAATCATCTGGAGCGCATCGCTGGAACGCATCAACCCACAAATAAGTTACTCCAGAGCCGCGGCACCACCTGCATCCGCCGATCGCTCAATGACATCAGACAGCCAATTACCAACAGGTATACTGATGTCCCATTCAGCGCTAGCTGCCCACACTCTGCGCACTGACCAGATCAACTTGCCTGGAGACAGGACACTTAGACAGATTGCTCAACATTAACCGAATATCAAATTCAGACAGAGGAGTTGACTAATCAGTGTGTAGAAGGGGGTCACCCACCGCGGGTGATATTATGGCCCTTAAACAATTCATTAATAAATACAAAAATACAATGTGAGAATCACACCTGAAACCAGATAAAAAGTGGAGAAGTTGCCTCAATCTTTGCATTGTGTGTGTGTGTGCGCCACAGAAAGAGAAGAGAGGATGTGAGAACCAGAATTGTGGAAAAATGTTGACAATCTCAAGGTTACAAGTCCATCTCCAGAGATCTTGATGTTCCTTTGTCCACATTGCACAACATAATCAGGAAGTTTACACAACCTATGGCACTGTAGCAAATCTCTCTGGACATGGACAGCAGGGAAAAAATTCATGCAAGGTTGTAACACAGGATAAGCCCGGATGGTGGATAACACCCAATCAAAATCCAAAGAAATTTAAACCGTCCTGCAGGCTCAGGACGCAACAGTGTCAGCGCAATACTATCCATCCACATGTGAGTGACATGAAACGCTATGGAGGAGACCCAGTAGGACCCACTGCTGACACAGGCAGAAAAAAGCCAAAATGCACATCACCAAAATCCTTCTGGGAAAGCGTCTTGTGGACAGATGAAGCAAGATGGAGCACTTGGGTAAAGCGAATCATTCTACTGTTTACTGAAAATGGAATGAGGCCGAAAAAGAAAAGAACACAGGACCTACAGTCATATATGGGGGAGGGCAGAGAAATGAGCACAGGACCTACAGTCACATATGGGGTAAGGCTGAGAAAAGAGCACAGGACCTACAGTCACATATGGGGGAGGGCAGAGAAAAGAGCACAGAACCCACAGTCACATATGGGGGAGGGCAGAGAAAAGAGCACAGGATCTACAGTGACATATGGGGGATGGCAGAGAAAAGAGCACAGAACCCACAGTCACATATGGGGGAGATCAGAAAAAAGAACACGAGACCTACAGTCGCATATCGGGTAGGGCAGAGAAATTAGCACAAGACCCTACAGTCACATATGGGGTAGGGCAGAGAAAAGAGCACAGGACCTACTGTCACATATGGGGGAGGGCAGAGAAATGAGCACAAAACCCTACAGACACATATGGGGGAGGGCAGAGAAAAGAGCACAGGACCTACTGTCACATATGGGGGAGGGCAGAGAAATGAGCACAAAACCCTACAGACACATATGGGGGAGGGCAGAGAAAAGAGCACAGGACCTACAGTCACATATGGGGGAGGGCAGAGAAATTAGCACAAGACCCTACAGTCACATATGGGGTAGGGCAGAGAAAAGAGCACAGGACCTACTGTCACATATGGGGGAGGGCAGAGAAATGAGCACAAAACCCTACAGACACATATGGGGGAGGGCAGAGAAAAGAGCACAGGACCTACTGTCACATATGGGGCAGGGCAGAGAAAAGGGCACAGGACCTACAGTCACATATGGGTTAAGGCAGAGAAAAGAGCACAGGACCTACAGTCACATATGGGGGAGGGCAGAGAAAAGGGCACAGGACCTACAGTCATATATAGGGGAGGGCAGAGAAAAGAGCACAGGACTTACAGTCACATATGGGGGAGGTCAGAGAAAAGAGCACAGGACCTACAGTCATATGGGAGACATCAGAGGTAAGAGCACAGGACCTACAGTCACATATGGGGGAGGGCAGAGAAAAGGGCACAGGACCTACAGTCCTACAGTCATATATAGGGGAGGGCAGAGAAAAGAGCACAGGACTTACAGTCACATATAGGGGAGGTCAGAGAAAAGAGCACAGGACCTACAGTCATATGGGAGACGTCAGAGGTAAGAGCACAGGACCTACTGTCACACGGAGGAGGTCAGAAAAAAGAGCACAGGGCCTACAGTTATATGGGAGATGTCAGAGGTAAGAGCACTGGACCTACTGTCACATATGGGGGAGGGCAGAGAAAAGAGTTTACTTACCTATGCAGACTGCTCTGTGGGCCCATGGTTCAGTCCGGATCTTTTGGACCGTCATAGACTCTACATGTCATAACCAAAATCCTTCTGGGAAAGCGTCTCGTGGACAGATGAAGCAAGATGGAGCAGTTGGGTAAAGCGATCATTCTACTGTTTACTGAAAATGGAATGAGGCTGAAAAAGAAAAGAACACAGGACCTACAGTCACATATGGGGGAGGTCAGAGAGAAAAGAGCACAGAACCCACAGTCACATATGGGGGAGGTCAGAGAAAAGAGCACAGGATCTACAGTGACATATGGGGGAGGGCAGAGAAAAGAGCACAGGATCTACAGTGACATATGGGAGAGGGCAGAGAAAAGAGCACAGAACCCACAGTCACATATGGGGGAGATCAGAAAAAAGAACACGGGACATGCAGTCGCATATCGGGTAGGGCAGAGAAATGAGCACAAGACCCTACAGTCACATATGGGGGAGGGCAGAGAAAAGAGCACAGGACCTACAGTCACATATGGGGGAGGGCAGGGAAAAGAGCACAAAACCCTACAGACACATATGGGGAGGGCAGAGAAAGGAGCACAGGACCTACAGTCACATATGGGGGAGGGCAGAGAAAAGGGCACAGGACCTACAGTCACATATGGGGGAGGGCAGAGAAAAGCACAGGACCTACAGTCACATATGGGGGAGGGCAGAGAAAAGAGCACAGGATCTACAGTGACATATGGGGGAGGTCAGAGAAAAGAGCACAGGACCTACAGTCACACGGAGGAGGTCAGAAAAATAGAGCACAGGACCTAAAGTCATATGGGAGACGTCAGAGGTAAGAGCACAGGACCTACAGTCACATATGGGGGAGGGCAGAGAAAAGGGCACAGGACCTACAGTCACATATTGGGGAGGGCAGAGAAAAGGGCACAGGACCTACAGTCACATATTGGGGAGGGCAGAGAAAAGGGCACAGGACCTACAGTCACATATGGGGGAGGGCAGAGAAAAGCACAGGACCTACAGTCACATATGGGGGAGGGCAGAGAAAAGAGCACAGGATCTACAGTGACATATGGGGGATGGCAGAGAAAAGAGCACAGAACCCACAGTCACATATGGGGGAGATCAGAAAAAAGAACACGAGACATACAGTCGCATATCGGGTAGGGCAGAGAAATTAGCACAAGACCCTACAGTCACATATGGGGTAGGGCAGAGAAAAGAGCACAGGACCTACTGTCACATATGGGGGAGGGCGGAGAAATGAGCACAAAACCCTACAGACACATATGGGGAAGGGCAGAGAAAAGAGCACAGGACCTACTGTCACATATGGGGGAGGGCAGAGAAATGAGCACAAAACCCTACAGACACATATGGGGGAGGGCAGAGAAAAGAGCACACGGACCTACAGTCACATATGGGGCAGGGCAGAGAAAAGAGCACAGGACCTACAGTCACTCGGAGGAGGTCAGAAAAAAGAGCACAGGACCTACAGTCATATGGGAGACGTCAGAGGCAAGAGCACAGGACCTGCAGTTACATATGGGGGAGGGCAGAGAAAAGGGCACAGGACCTACAGTCACATATGGGGGAGGGCAGAGAAAAGAGCACAGGACCTACAGTCACACGGAGGAGGTCAGAAAAAAGAGCACAGGACCTACAGTCATATGGGAGACGTCAGAGGTAAGAGCACAGGACCTACAGTTACATATGGGGGAGGGAAGAGAAAAGGCCACAGGACCTACAGTCACATATTGGGGAGGGCAGAGAAAAGGGCACAGGACCTACAGTCACATATGAGGTAAGGCAGAGAAAAGAGCACAGGACCTACAGTCACATATGGGGGAGGGCAGAGAAAAGGGCACAGGACCTACAGTCATATATAGGGGAGGGCAGAGAAAAGAGCACAGGACTTACAGTCACATATGGGGGAGGTCAGAGAAAAGAGCACAGGACCTACAGTCATATGGGAGACATCAGAGGTAAGAGCACAGGACCTACAGTCACATATGGGGAGGGCAGAGAAAAGGGCACAGGACCTACAGTCATATATAGGGGAGGGCAGAGAAAATAGCACAGGACTTACAGTCACATATGGGGGAGGTCAGAGAAAAGAGCACAGGACCTACAGTCATATGGGAGACATCAGAGGTAAGAGCACAGGACCTACAGTCACATATAGGGGAGGGCAGAAAAAAGGGCACAGAACCTACAGTCACATATGGGGGAGGGCAGAGAAAAGAGCACAGGACCTACAGTCATATGGGAGACATCAGAGGTAAGAGCACAGGACCTACAGTCACATATAGGGGAGGGCAGAGAAAAGGGCACAGAACCTACAGTCACATATGGGAGACGTCAGAGGTAAGAGCACAGGACCTACTGTCACACGGAGGAGGTCAGAAAAAAGAGCACAGGGCCTACAGTTATATGGGAGACGTCAGAGGTGAGAGCACTGGACCTACTGTCACATATGGGGGAGGGCAGAGAAAAGAGTTTACTTACCTATGCAGACTGCTCTGTGGGCCCATGGTTCAGTCCGGATCTTTTGGACCGTCATAGACTCTACATGTCATAACCAAAATCCTTCTGGGAAAGCGTCTTGTGGACAGATGAAGCAAGATGGAGCAGTTGGGTAAAGCGATCATTCTACTGTTTACTGAAAATGGAATGAGGCTGAAAAAGAAAAGAACACAGGAGCTACAGTCACATATGGGGGAGGGCAGAGAAAAGAGCACAGAGCCCACAGTCACATATGGGGGAGATCAGAAAAAAGAACACGGGACATGCAGTCGCATATCGGGTAGGGCAGAGAAATGAGCACAAGACCCTACAGTCACATATGGGGGAGGGCAGAGAAATGAGCACAAGACCCTACAGACACATATGGGGTAAGGCAGAGAAAAGAGCACAGGACCTACTGTCATATATGGGGGAGGGCAGGGAAAAGAGCACAAAACCCTACAGACACATATGGGGAGGGCAGAGAAAGGAGCACAGGACCTACAGTCACATATGGGGGAGGTCAGAGAAAAGAGCACAGGACCTACAGTCACATATGGGGGAGGTCAGAGAAAAGAGCACAGGACCTACAGTCACACGGAGGAGGTCAGAAAAAAAGAGCACAGGACCTAAAGTCATATGGGAGACGTCAGAGGTAAGAGCACAGGACCTACAGTCACATATGGGGGAGGGCAGAGAAAAGGGCACAGGACCTACAGTCACATATTTGGGAGGGCAGAGAAAAGGGCACAGGACCTACAGTCACATATGGGGGAGGGCAGAGAAAAGCACAGGACCTACAGTCACATATGGGGGAGGGCTGAATAAAGGCCACAGGACCTACAGTCATATATAGGGGAAGGCAGAGAAAAGAGCACAGAACCCACAGTCACATAGGGGGAGATCAGAAAAAAGAACACGGGACATACAGTCGCATATCGGGGAGGGCAGAGAAATTAGCACAAGACCCTGCAGACACATATGGGGGAGGGCTTAAAAAAGGCCACAGGACCTACAGTCACATATGGGGGAGGACAGAGAAAAGAGCACAGGACCCTACAGTCACATATGGGGGAGGGCAGAGAAAAGAGCACAGGATCTACAGTGACATATGGGAGAGGGCAGAGAAATGAGCACAAGACCCTACAGTCACATATGGGGGAGGGCAGAGAAAGAGCACAAAACCCTACAGTCACATATGGGAGAGGGCAGAGAAAAGAGCACAAAACCCTACAGTCACATATGGGGGAGGGCAGAGGAAAGAGCACAGGACCTACAGTCACATATGGGGGAGGTCAGAGAAATGAGCACAGAACCCACAGTCACATATGGGGAGGACAGAGAAAAGAGCACAAGACCTACAGTCACATATGGGGGAGGGCAGAGAAATGAGCACAAGACCCTACAGTCACATATGGGGGAGGGCAGAGAAATGAGCACAAGACCCTACAGTCACATATGGGGGAGGTCAGAGAAAAGAGCACAGGACCTACAGTCACATATGGGGGAGGTCAGAGAAAAGGGCACAGGACCTACAGTCACATATGGGGGAGGGCAGAGGAAAGAGCACAGGATCTACAGTGACATATGGGAGACGTCAGAGGTAAGAGCACAGGACCTACAGTCACATATGGGGGAGGACAGAGAAAAGAGCACAGGACCTACAGTCACATATGGGGGAGGACAGAGAAAAGGGCACAGGACCTACAGTCACATATGGGGGAGGGCAGAGAAAAGCACAGGACCTACAGTCACATATGGGGGAGGGCAGAGAAAAGCACAGGACCTACAGTCACATATGGGGGAGGGCTGATAAAAGGCCACAGGACCTACAGTCATATATAGGGGAAGGCAGAGAAAAGAGCACAGAACCCACAGTCACATAGGGGGAGATCAGAAAAAAGAACACGGG
This sequence comes from Allobates femoralis, assembly GCA_033576535.1. Classification (NCBI taxonomy): domain Eukaryota; kingdom Metazoa; phylum Chordata; class Amphibia; order Anura; family Aromobatidae; genus Allobates; species Allobates femoralis. The sequence continues at coordinate 2,788,404 of JARQOC010000013.1, read as the reverse complement.
ACATACAGTCGCATATCGGGGAGGGCAGAGAAATGAGCACAGGACCTACAGTCACATATGGGGGAGGGCAGAGAAAAGAGCACAGGACCTACAGTGACATATGGGGGAGGGCAGAGAAATGAGCACAAGACCCTACAGTCACATATGGGGGAGGTCAGAGAAAAGAGCACAGGACCTACAGTCACATATGGGGGAGGTCAGAGAAAAGGGCACAGGACCTACAGTCACATATGGGGGAGGGCAGAGGAAAGAGCACAGGATCTACAGTGACATATGGGAGACGTCAGAGGTAAGAGCACAGGACCTACAGTCACATATGGGGGAGGACAGAGAAAAGAGCACAGGACCTACAGTCACATATGGGGGAGGACAGAGAAAAGGGCACAGGACCTACAGTCACATATGGGGGAGGGCAGAGAAAAGCACAGGACCTACAGTCACATATGGGGGAGGGCAGAGAAAAGCACAGGACCTACAGTCACATATGGGGGAGGGCTGATAAAAGGCCACAGGACCTACAGTCATATATAGGGGAAGGCAGAGAAAAGAGCACAGAACCCACAGTCACATAGGGGGAGATCAGAAAAAAGAACACGGGACATACAGTCGCATATCGGGGAGGGCAGAGAAATGAGCACAAGACCCTACAGTCACATATGGGGGAGGGCAGAGAAAAGAGCACAGGACCTACAGTCACATATGGGGTAGGTCAAAGAGCACAGGACCTACAGTCACATATGGGAGAGGGCAGAGGAAAGAGCACAGGACCTACAGTCACATATGGGAGAGGGCAGAGGAAAGAGCACAGGACCTACAGTCACATATGGGAGAGGGCAGAGGAAAGAGCACAGGATCTACAGTGACATATGGGGGAGGTCAGAGGAAAGAGCACAGGACCTACAGTCACATATGGGGGAGGGCTACTCTCACCTCTGTCTTGACTGATGACTTGGTTTTGTTGTCTTTTCATGGCCACCGACCCAAATCTCCTGACCGCTTGAATGGTGGCAGATTTCTTGGCCAAGAAATAATTCATCACTGTTATCCTGTTGTAAGATGGTCAGGAGACTGCAGCCAATTGACTTCACCAGCAGCCGATGGCCATAACGTGGACGTGGCCTGTACATCCTGATGACAGCTTGGCTTTCTCCTCCGTGTTCCTGTAGGTTTGTGAAATGACAAGTCTGGCTGTGCACATTCTTCATGTAGACTTGTGATGTCATCGAGTTCCGTGTAGACCATGTGATCTTCAGCTCCAGCTGCTATTGGTCACCAGTAAGATTCAAATTTCCCTCCTCATTCTCCAAGTGCAATATAAAGTGCAATGTGCTATACAGACATGGTGACAGGGTATTCGGACTGTATACATAATATGGCAGAGGTCACATGATATTATATACATCAGAATATTATGTATCATTATTTATACCAATATTACTATTTGTAACTATTCTCTTTGAGTCTAGTTGAAAACATCCACGCACTCAAAGAGTATCAGGTGTAAGTGACATGCTCATTCCTATAGAATACAAGACCCTCCCAAGGGTCCTGTAATACACACTGGGTGGTATTTCCCAACCTCAAATAGCCAAAGTGTACTGCTTATATATGATGTAGTGGAGTATTTACAGCATGGGTATAACCACAAAACTATATATATAGGATGGCAGTATACAAAAACAGTGGGTAAATCTGTGAGTATTAAAAGATACTGCACTTTAATAAATATGAATTTAACATTATTCATGAGTTGTGTCGCAGAAGTTGTGTATGATTAAATTGTGGGTATTGCGACCACCGAATATTCCAGTCCAGGTAAGGATTGGGAATTATTTATTCCCAAAATGTGTATGAGAATTGTTTGGAGTTTTTTATTAACTTCATAAGAGGAGTAAGAAGGAGCGTCTGTGTGTGGCCACATCTCCACTGAAGTATATGGAGGATGGGGGACTGGGGGCCACATCTCCACTGAGGTATATGGAGGATGGGGGGACTGGGGGCCACATCTCCACTGAGGTATATGGAGGATGGGGGGTCTGGGGGCCACATCTCCACTGAGGTATATGGAGGATGGGGGACTGGGGGCCACATCTCCACTGAGGTATATGGAGGATGGGGGGACTGGGGGCCACATCTCCACTGAGGTATATGGAGGATGGGGGGTCTGGGGGCCACATCTCCACTGAGGTATATGGAGGATGGGGGGACTGGGGGCCACATCTCCACTGAGGTATATGGAGGATGGGGGAACTGGGGGCCACATCTCCACTGAGGTATATGGAGGATGGGGGGACTGGGGGCCACATCTCCACTGAGGTATATGGAGGATGGGGGACTGGGGGCCACCATTCCCCTGATAAGTGAGGACACCAGAGGGGGCATTTATGGAGTTTTATGAAACATACAAAAATGACAATAAATTTTCTTAATCAAACTCTACAGCTCCCAAGAAGATCTGTATGTTATATATGACTTTGGGAGATCTCCAGCTTTATGTGATTGCTATAATAAAGCCTTTCTTGAATCCTGCGAGGTGACATTATTTCTCAGTGTAATTATGAAGCTTTTCTGTATTGAGGGCAATGGGGATAGGGGAAAATATGTGTAAGTGGGTTGAGAACTGGCTTAGTGATAGGAAACAAAGGGTGGTTATTAATGGAACACACTCAGAATGGGTCACAGTTAACAGTGGGGTACAACAGGGGTCAGTATTGGGCCATACAGGTAACAGTGGGGTACCACAGGGGTCAGTGTTGGGCCCGCTTCTATTTAATATATTTATTAATGACCTTGTAGGGGGCATACAGAGTAGAATCTCAATATTTGCAGATTACACTAAACTCTGCAGGGTAATCAATACAGAGGAGGACAATTTTATATTACAGGAGGATTTATGTAAACTAGAAGCTTGGGCTGCTAAATGACAAATGCGCTTTAATGGGGATAAATGTAAAGTCATACACTTGGGCAGAGGAAACAAAAGGTATAATTATGTGCTTAACTGTAAAACACTGGGCAAAACTGTCACTGAAAAAGACCTGGGTGTATGGGTAGATGACAAACTCACATTTAGTGGCCAGTGTCAGGCAGCTGCTGCAAAGGCAAATAAAATAATGGGATGCATTAAAAGAGGCATAGATGCTCATGAGGAGAACATAATATTACCTCTATACAAGTCACTAGTGCGACCACACTTAGATACTGTGTACAATTCTGGTCTCCGGTGTATAAGAATGACATAGCTGAACTAAAGCGGGTCCAGAGAAGAGCGACAAAAGTCATTAGAGGACTAAGGGGTCTGCAATACCAAGACAGGTTATTAGAGGACTAAGGGGTCTGCAATACCAAGACAGGTTATTAGAGGACTGAGGGGTCTGCAATACCAAGACAGGTTATTAGAGGACTGAGGGGTCTCCAATACCAAGACAGGTTATTAGAGGACTGAGGGGTCTGCAATACCAAGACAGGTTATTAGAGGACTGAGGGGTCTGCAATACCAAGACAGGTTATTAGAGGACTGGGGGGTCTGCAATACCAAGACAGGTTATTAGAGGACTGGGGGGTCTGCAATACCAAGACAGGTTGTTAAACTTGGGGTTATTTAGCTTGGAAAAACGAAGGCTTAGGGGTGATCTTATAATAATGTATAAATATATGAGGGGGCAGTACAGAGACCTTTCTAATGATCTCTTTACTCTTAGGCCTGAGATGGGGACAAGGGGGCATCCTCTACAGAGACTGGGACAAGGGGCGTCCTCTACAGAGACGGGGACAAGGGGGCGTCCTCTACAGAGATGGGGACAAGGGGGCGTCCTCTACAGAGACGGGGACAAGGGGGCGTCCTCTACAGAGACGGGAACAAGGGGGCGTCCTCTACAGAGACGGGGACAAGGGGGCGCCCTCTACAGAGACGGGGACAAGGGGGCGTCCTCTACAGAGACGGGGACAAGGGGGCGTCCTCTACAGAGACGGGGACAAGGGGGCGTCCTCTACAGAGACGGGGACAAGGGGGCGTCCTCTACAGAGACGGGGACAAGGGGGCGTCCTCTACAGAGACGGGGACAAGGGGGCGTCCTCTACAGAGACGGGGACAAGGGGGCGTCCTCTACGTCTGGAGGAAAGAAGGTTTAATCATAATCACAGACGCGGATTCTTTACTGTAAGAGCAGTGAGACTATGGAGCTCTCTCCACATGATGGTGTAATGAGGAGTCACTACTAACATTAGAAGGGCCTGGATGCCTTTCTTGAAAACTATAATATTACCAGTTATACATACTAGATCCTTTGATCGGGCGGTGATCCAGGGATCTAGTCCGATTGCCGTATCTGGAGTCAGGAAGGAATTTTTTCCCCCAATGTGGAGCTTAGTGTTGCCACATGGGGTTTTTTGCCTCCTCTGGATCAACATGTTAGGCTATGGAGGAACTAGATGGACTTATGTCTTCCTTCAATCTTAAAAACTATGTTACTATGTTACTATGTATATTCTCTACTTTTTGGGGGGGTCGTTGCCTCCAGCTATGGGGAGATGGAAGGAAACGTGTCCAACAAGCGTCCGAGCCATTAAGGGGAATTTGCCGCAGATTGCACCACTTTCTATTGCTGTTTATTAATCTGGAAACCTCACGACGCTATTAAGAGATCTCCCCCATTGTGATTGCAAGGAATCTGCTTCGTCTTCTAGAGCCGCCATACTGTGATCACACTGCACCCGGGCGTTACCCCCTGATGGGGAAACTGTGGGGGATTTAGTGCACTGACCCCTTCTCTAGATCAGGAGTTTTTGGTGCTGTATATTTTCATTTTGCAAAAAACGCAGCATCTTCCAGTTTCAGCGCGGTGGATGGGATCTATAGGAATTTCACACCCAATGTAGATTTTCTACTTGCATAAATGCCTTGTGCCATTGTGTCTGGATGTCCCCAATAAAATGCCACCTGATTGGCCAGCTGAAATGGAAAAGAAAAGTGTCTCGGCCGCTGGCACCACACATGCAGTCGATGGGGCACACTATGTATTACTGCCAGCAGCGCCGTGTGCTTCTGCTGTCCTCTGAGTCCTTCTCCTCCGTTGGTGTTGCTGCGCCACCCCCTTCCATAATCCTTCACAAGCATGCCTCAGAGTCTGACCCCATCGTGACGTCACCCTCTTAGGAACTGCGCATGCAGCCGCCATTTTTGTACACCTGATCTGCTACTGTGTATAACAGGGTGAACAAAAATGTCAGCAGCGTGAGTCTCGAGTCCGCCCTCACTGCTGCACGAGCCCGACCCATCATCACCTCGCCACCCGCCAAAGAAAGGATGCCACTGCCGCATGAGCATGCCCAAGAGCCACCTCAGCGTCCTCCAAAGAAAGGAGGCCCCCAATGCACGAACCCGCCCCAGAGCCACCACTCCGCCCTCCAAAGAAAGGATGTCACCGCCACATCAGCCCACCCCAGAGCCACCACCACCCTCCAAAGAAAGGATGCCATCGCCGCACGAGCCCGCCCCAGAGCCACCGCACCACCCTCCAAAGGAAGTTAACCACTGCTGCATGAGCCCACCCCAGAGCCACCACCGCCCTCCAGAGGAAAGACACCACCACCGCACATGCCCGTCCCAGAGCCACCTCAGCACCCTCCACAGAAAGGAGGCCACCGCCGCACAAGCCCACCCAAGAGCTACCTCACCGCCCTCCAAAGAAAGGAGGCCACCGCCGCATGTGCCCACCGCCCAGCCACCACCGCCCACCAAAGAAAGGATGCCATCACTGCACGAGCCCGCCCCAGAGCCACCGCACCGCCCTCACACAAAACTACGCCACCGCCTACAATCTCCCGATAACTGCTGTTAGCTATAACAAAATAGAATATGAATATGTCATATTAATGACCTGTAAGAAAATAGAAGCTGAGCTGTGATTGGTTGCTATAGGCAGCCTGATAAATCTCCAGCCAACAGTAATCCCTCCCCCTGGCCGGGCAGTATATGTTACCTCACACATACAGATAATAGACAGCTCATGTGACTGACATCTGCCTTAATTCCCTATATGACACATGTGTTGCACATTGGCTGTTTTTAATCAGATGTTTATGTTTGGAAATGAAAGATAGCACACGTATGAGGCGAGGTGTGTGAGGTGATGTGTGCACATCTGTGTCTGTGTGTGTGGTGTGTGCGTCCCTGGTGTGTGTGTATGTGTGTGTCCCTGTGGGGTGAGTGCATGTGTCCCTATAGGGTGTGTATGTGTGTGTGTTCCTGTGGGGGGGGGGTGTCTGTGTGGTGTGTGTGTGTCTTTGTGGTGTGTGTGTGTCCCTCTGGGGTGAGTGCATGTGTCCCTATAGGGTGTGTATGTGTGTGTGTTCCTGTGGGGGGGGGTGTCTGTGTGGTGTGTGTGTGTCCCTCTGGGGTGAGTGCATGTGTCCCTATAGGGTGTGTATGTGTGTGTGTTCCTGTGGGGGGGGGGGGTGTCTGTGTGGTGTGTGTGTGTCCCTGTGGGGTGAGTGCATGTGTCCCTATAGGGTGTGTATGTGTGTGTGTCCCCGTGGGTGTGTGTGTGTCTCTGTGTTTGTGTGTCTCTTTGTGGTGTGTATGTCCCTGTGGGGTGAGTGCATGTGTCGCTATAGGGTGGCTATGTGTGTGTGTCCCTGTGGGGGGGAGGTCTGTGTGGTGTGTGTGTCTGTGTTGTGTGTGTCTCTTTGTGGTGTGTGTTCCTGTGGGGTGAGTGCATGTGTCGCTATAGGGTGTGTGTGTCCCCGTGGGTGTGTGTGTGTCTCTGTGTTGTCTCTTTGTGGTGTGTGTCCCTGTGGGGTGAGTGCATGTGTCGCTATAGGATGTGTGTGTATGTCCCCGTGGGTGTGTGTGTGTCTCTGTGTTGTGTGTGTCTCTTTGTGGTGTGTGTCCCTGAGGGGTGAGTGCATGTGTCGCTATAGGGTGTGTGTGTGTCCCCTTGGGGGTGTGTGTGTCTCTGTGTTGTGTGTGTCTCTTTGGGGTGTGTGTGTTTTTATTCGGCTGCGTGGTGAGTATCCAATATTGGGGCTGCACCTTAGCGACTATACACTTGCTGTTACTCTTTGTGTGCATGTGGTGTGTATACATGTCCCCGTGCGTGGTGAATATGTCATGTTGGGGCCCCACCTTAGTGACTATATGCTGGTATTTAAACTGAGGTTTTTTTTCTCTCTCCCAGAAAGTCTGTTAGCGGGAGAGGAAATAAAAACCTCTGCTTAAATGCTGCAGACAGGCAGGGCCGTATTTGCCATTAGGCACTCGTAGGCACGTGCCTAGGGCGGCGCCATTCTCATAGGGGGCGGCGTCTCAGCGTGTTTTTTTTTTTTCTTTTTTTCTTTTTTTTTTCCGGCTCCGGGCCGGCCGGGTCGCAAACCCCGCCCCCATACCCCCCCCCCCTCCCCTTCATCATTACGGCCGCCCCGCCTGCCTTCCCGCCCACCCACCTCTGTTAGACACCCGGAAGAGACGAGGAGCGAAGGAGGGCCCGCAAATGAGGGGAACTTGAAGTTCCCGCTCTATTTCCTCCTCTCCCGTGCGCCCAAGTGCTGTGGCGCTGGCGGCTCCTGCGGCGGCTCCTGCACCGGCGGCTCCTGCATCGGCGGCTCCTGCACCGGCGGCTCCTGCACCGGCGGCTCCTGCACCCAGCCGCCCCCTCCAGGCCCAGGGAAACGAGGAAGCAGCTGGCTGGAGGCACTGGAGGATGGTGTGGCTGGTGCATCAATGTGCTCAGAGGGAGCCCGGCCCGGCCAATTTGAGCAGCCAGCACCAGGTGAGGGAAGTGTGGGGGAACTAACTGTGCAGGGGACAGAGGAGAAGAGGAAAAAGGAGCAGAGGTCCGAGGAGAAGAGGACAGAAACAGAGGGGCAGAAGGACAGAAACAGGGGGACAGAGAAGAAGAGGACAGAGGGGCACGGGGACAGAAACAAGGGGACAGGAGGAGAGGAAAGAGGAGGAGCAGGAGGGACAGAAGAGAGGAGGACTGTGGTGCAGAAGGACAGAGGGACAGCAGAGAGGACAGGGGTGTAGGAGGACAGAGGAGCAGCAGGAGGGACAAAGGAGAGGAGGACGGGGTGCAAGAGGAGCAGCAGGAGGGACAGAGGAGGATGGGGTGCAGGAGGACAGCCGAGCAGCAGGAGGAACAGAGGAGAGGAGGACGGGGGTGCAAGAGGAGCAGCAGGGGGGACAGGAGAGGAGGACGGGGGTGCAGGAGGACAGAGGGGAGCAGGACGGGGGTGCAGGAGGACAGCCGAGCAGCAGGAGGGACAGGGGAGAGGAGGACGGGGGTGCAGAAGGGACAGAGGAGAGGAGGACGGGGGTGCAGGAGGGACAGAGGAGAGGAGGACGGGGGTGCAGGAGGGACAGAGAAGAGGAGAACGGGGGTGCAGGAGGGACAGAGTAGAGGAGGACGGGGGTGCAGGAGGACGGGGGTGCAGGAGGGGCAGAGGAGAGCAGGACGGAGGGGCAGAGGAGAGCAGGACGGAGGGGCAGAGGAGAGCAGGACGGAGGGGAAGAGGAGAGCAGGACGGGGGTGCAGGAGGGAGAGGAGAACGGGGGTGCAGGAGGGACAGAGTAGAGGAGGATGGGGGTGCAGGAGGGACAGAAGAGAGGAGGACGGGGGTGCAGGAGGAGAGCAGGACGGGGGTGCAGGAGGACAGAGGAGAGCAGGACGGAGGTGCAGGAGGGGCAGAGGAGAGGAGGACGGGGGTGCAGGAGGACAGCCGAGCAGCAGGAGGGACAGGGGAGAGGAGGACGGGGGTGCAAGAGGAGCAGCAGGAGGGACAGAGGAGAGCAGGACGGGGGTGCAGGAGGGACAGAGGAGAGGAGGACAGGGGTGCAGGAGGACAGCCGAGCAGCAGGAGGGACAGGGGAGAGGAGGACGGGGGTGCAAGAGGAGCAGCAGGAGGGACAGAGGAGAGCAGGACGGGGGTGCAGGAGGGCAGAGGAGAGCAGAACGGGGGTGCAGAAGGGACAGAGGAGAGCAGAACGGGGGTGCAGAAGGGACAGAGGAGAGCAGGACGGGGGTGCAGGAGGGCAGAGGAGAGGAGGATGGGGGTGCAGGAAGACAGCCGAGCAGCAGGAGGGACAGAGGAGAGGAGGACAGGGGTGCAGGAGGGACAGAGGAGAGGACGACGGGGGTGCAGGAGGGCAGAGGAGAGGACGACGGGGGTGCAGGAGTGCAGAGGAGAGGACGACGGGGGTGCAGGAGGGCAGAGGAGAGCAGGGCGGGGGTGCAGGAGGGCAGAGGAGAGCAGGACGGGGGTGCAGGAGGGCAGAGGAGAGGACGACAGGGGTGCAGGAAGGACAGAGGAGAGGAGAACGGGGGTGCAGGAGGACAGGAGCAGCAGAAGGGACAGAGGAGAGAAGGACGGGGGTGCATGAGGACTGAGGCTGTGGCTGGCACTGTGTGTGGTGATAATGGCGGCTGTACCGTGTGTCTGCCTCCATGCAGCTGCTGCTACCTTCCTGAGTTGGCAGGGTGTGTAGTTCTCCTACCTGCCTGTCCTATATGATTTCTGGTCAGTGTGTTGGGTGTTGTTGTTCTTCCAGGTGGGCTCAGTGTTGTCCTGCCGTCCGTCTGTGGCCTGTCTGTCTCTTCTGGGATGTCCTCAGCTCTGTGCTGTGCACAGACAGTGTACCACCATCTCCCCAGCTCCGTGCTGTGCACAGTGTACCACCATGTCCTCAGCTTCGCGCTGTGCACAGACAGTGTACCGTACACTGTCTGTTCACAGTATGGAGCTGAGGATATGGCGGTACACTGTCTGTGCAAAGCACAGAGCTGGGGAGATGGTGGTACACAGCACAGAGCTGAGGACATGGTGGTACACTGTCTATGCACAGAGCTGAGGACATGGTGGTACACATCCGTGTGCAATCTGTTCTTTCCTCAGCAGCTATTAGTGTAGAATCATTTACAGGAACATGTTACATTGTTCTCGGTTACAGAATGAGAATGTATAAGTGAAAAAAACTGATACCTCTCGGATGGTCCGTGTGCTGTCAGTGTGCGGTATGTACCGTATATACTCGTGTATAAGCCGAGTTTTTCAGCCCAAAAATTGGGCTGAAAAGTCACCCCCTCGGCTTATACACGGGTCAATACGGTAATATATGTGGTGGGGGCTGTGTCCGGGTGCTGGGGAGGCTGGAGGAGGCGGGGGGGTGATGAGTGAGCGGCCCGTCACGTGGGGCCGCTCATTAGATATGCACGGCTCCCCCCGCCCATCACAGCGGCAGGGGGAGCCGTGCATACAGCCCCCCAGTGTATACAGCAGCCCCCCAATGGCACTAGCCCCCCCCATCATTGTAAGAGCCCCCCACACTTTGCAGAGCTCCCCCGCTGCTTTATCTTACCATCCGGGGTCTTCGCCGCGGGTCCTGCGCGCTGTCATCCCGGTCTCACGTGACCCGGCGTGATGACGTCATTCCACTGCGACCGCCGGGTCACATGAGACCGGGAACACAGCGCGCGAGGAAGGACTGGAGGACCCGCGGTGAAGAAGACCCCGGATGGTAAGATAAAGCAGCGGGGGGGCTCTGCAAAGTGTGGGGGGCTCTTACAATGATGGGGGGGCTAGTGCCATTGGGGGGCTGCTGTATACACTGGGGGGCTGTATATACCCTGGGGCCTGCTGTATACACTGGGGGGCTGTATATACCCTGGGGCCTGCTGTATACCTCTGGGGCCTGCTGTATACCCCTGGGGCCTGCTGTATACCTCTGGGGCCTGCTGTATATACCCTGGGGCCTGCTGTATATACCCTGGGGCCAGCTGTATATACCCTGGGGCCTGCTGTATACCTCTGGGGCCTGCTGTATATACTCTGGGGCCTGCTGTATACCTCTGGGGCCTGCTGTATACCTCTGGGGCCTGCTGTATATACCTCTGGGGCCTGCTGTATATACCCTGGGGCCTGCTGTATATACCCTGGGGCCTGCTGTATACCTCTGGGGCCTGCTGTATATACCCTGGGGCCTGCTGTATACCTCTGGGGCCTGCTGTATATGCCTCTGGGGCCTGCTGTATATGCCTCTGGGGCCTGCTGTATACCTCTGGGGTCTGCTGTTTATACCTTTAGGGATGCTGTATATACCACTGGGGAGGCTGCTGTATACTACCACTGGGGAGGCTGCTGTATACTACCACTGGGGAGGCTGCTGTATACTACCACTGGGGAGGCTGCTGTATATTACCACTGGGGAGGCCTGTATACCACACTGCTGGGGGCTGTATACCTGTGCTGGGGTCCACCCTCGGCTTATACACGAGTCAATAGGTTTTCCCAAGTTTTGGGGGCAAAAGTAGGGGGGTCGGCTTATGCACGGGTTGGCTTATACACGAGTATATACGGTAATTTTGTCAGACCCATAGACTTGCATTGGTGAGTCTCTTTGTGAATTGCAGACTGTCGCAGAATGTTGCGACTTATTTCTCATCCTGAATCTGGCTGAGAAAAAAGCATCCGACACTCGCCAGTGCTCTCAGACATCGATTAACATTGGTCCGAGTGTAATGTGATGAAATCACACATTGCACTCATCCGAGTTTCACACCAGTGTGTCCGTACCCTAATAATAAAATCCATATAGTAATCCTACAATGTCTGCTGGACATGGTATGGGGAGGGTTTATGGCTTAGTTGGTACACTCCATACTTCATGGTAAGGGGAGGGTTTATGGCTCAGTTAGTACACTCCATACTTCTTGTTATTAACCAGTTAATGCTCTCTTGTCCTCCGCACTGCAGTGTCAAAAGAGGAAGACAGCGAGACAGGCAGCAACACGGCGTCGGAGAGCCCCTGACCTTGAAATAGAAGATCCTCAGATCCTGGTATTGTGACATCATATTAAGAATAATATTTTTTGCACTTATATTACACTATGAACTCCACAGCACTTTACATACATCATTAACACTGTCCCCATTGGGGCTCACAATGTAAACCTCCTATCAGTAGGTCTCTGTAGTGTGGTTGGACAAACCTTTTATATGTACTACATGATGAAATGTGGGGGGAGAAGCTACATGAAGCTTGGGGGGGGGGAAGGCTGCGACTGGGGGGAAGATTGTCCGTAACGGGGGGGAGGAGCCATGATGAGGGAGGGGCTGCAACAGGGGGAGGGGCCGTGACGGGGGGAGGGGCCATGACGGGGGGGGGGGGGCGGCGGCCGCTGAGAGTGCCTAGGGCAGCAGGAACTCCAAATACGGCCCTGCAGACAGGGAGAGAATGATTGGCAGCGGTGGGCAGATTACACAGGCAGGGGGTGTGAATCTGCCCTTGGCTGCAGCCCCTCGCCACCTCCTTAGTGGCTGGAGCATGTAAGTTTTCTGTGTATTATCTATAAAATACACTTCTTTATACCGGTTTATTCTCTCTTCTGCAGATTTGTTTGCGCTCAGTTACTGAACCCGGTGCTGGAGAGCATCAGTGTGATTGACACCCCGGGATCCTGTCCGGAGAGAAGCAGAGGATCAGTTGAGGTGAGGGGATCTGCATTGTCTATAGGTGACTCGTCCGCTCCTTAGTTTCCAGAATCAGTCATTTATGATCTGGAAAATGTCCCCGGGATTCTGGAGAATAGGCGACATCTCTCCAGATTAATCCCAGTGTAATGAGACGCTCGGCACCTCCTCATATATAATGCGCTCAAGATCACCGCTTGCTTTCAGAGAATAGAAGCTTCTTCCCTTCTTCTACACATTGTACAGATCCTTCCTCATCCCTGATTGTTGCCAGCGTTTCCTTTCTATAGTCTGGACTGAGAATCGATGTCTGGACGCAGTGGTGTGGCCACAGCTGAGGGGTTTGTTACAATGTATCACTGTTATTAATAACATTGAGATCAGCCCGGGCTCCAGGATTAGAGACCATTAAGGTCTGTGCACGTTTAGGGTTTACTGCAGACATTTCTGCACCATTTCTGTATCTTTTGTCAGGAAAAAAAAAATGATTTCTTCTTTTTCTGGCGCAGGTTTTTCACATTCAGAATGAGTGAAATCTGCAGCAAAAACCTAAAACCAATTGACATCTGTAGATTTATTTCTGCAGCAAATCTGCAAGTAAAAAATCCTCAACGTGTGCAGAAGACGCCAGGATCCTCCGTGACTTTGCTGCATCACAAACCCTTCAGCCGTGTTCACACTGGACGTTTCTGATCCGTCTTTGGTGCTGCACCAATAATGGATCAGTCACTGCGTCTGCAGTAAAGTGAATGGGATTGTCAGTTTGCTGTTCAGACGCTGCATTAGAGGTGCAGAAAGCGCAGACAGAAGATAACGAGCCTCAGTTATTGCTCCATGTTTCTGTTGCGCTTTCTGCGTCACTAACATCCAATTACTGACCCTCCCCGGCGATCCCACAGTGATCCCAGTGATGTCTTCCTCCCGGTCAGGACCTGTGGGTATCTGGTACAGTACTTCCAGGACCTGGTACCATATGACTCAGGCTGAGAGTCACATGGCGCTAGGTCCTGTTAGTACTTGTACTACTCACAGACAGGTCCTGCCGGTGCCTGGGAGGAAGACGTCACCGAGGAGGGTAATACTGGTTTCACACTGCTGTTTTTTGGCATCAGTGTGAATGCGGCTGACACTGGGTGCACATGCAGCTGACACTGGGTGCACATGCGGCTGACACTGGGTGCACATGCGGCTGACACTGGGTGCACATGCGGCTGACACTGGGTGCACATGCACCTGACACTGGGTGCACATGCGGCTGACACTGGGTGCACATGCGGCTGACACTGGGTGCACATGCGGCTGACACTGGGTGGCACATGCCTCCGCTTTCGGCCCCATTGATCTTTCACTGTAGGCGCATCCAGTTATTCCCGTTTCTCCCTGATCCGGGTGTCACCAGTTTTTTGCACTGAGACAAAAAACGCATTTTGTTGGGATTTTGGTCTCCCTGACAAAACCGGTGACACCCGTATCTGGGGCACTCCGGGCTTCATTAAAATGTGTTCCTATGTAACCTGGTCCGCTGGACTCCGGATCCCACTGGATCCAAATGCCTGATCCAGCTTTGTGGTGTGCGCATGCCCAGAATGCAGTACTAAATGATAAGCCCACTAGGGGCGGCATGTCATTTACAACCGGATGCGGCGGAAATAGGTATGCAACGGGATGCTCCCGCACCGGTATTATTACTGATCCGTGAGCTGGACCAATGAGAATACCGGTGCGGGGGAATCCGGGGGGAGGAGGCAGGTTTAACCTGTATTCCCCCGGATTTGTGTGTATGTGTGTATGTGTCCTCCAAAAGCAGCACAAACATGATGATGTCTCTTTGATGCTTTTTTGCAAGAAGAGGATCCGTTTTTGGTGCAATAACAAATAACTGGGCACAAACGTATGATGACGAGGGTGATATCCCCTGATGAAGGTACCCTCGTAACGATACACGTGGGGTCTACTATCCTTAGGGGGTCCCCTGCTGCTACACAGGGTAATTCTCCCTCCTTGTTATACAGTAATTCAGATGTGGGGCTATTGGGCCTCTGGGGTGTGTGTTGCTGAGAGCGGTGCTGGGGTAGAGTGATTGGCGGTGCATGGCTTTGGTCTTGCAGCTAGCTGATATTTGTGACTGGTGATCCTGCCTTAATACCAGACTGTCCATTATCTCCATTCCAGGCCGGTCTGCCCGAATTCTCTTTCATTTTTTGATCACTCGGGTGGGCGGTGACATGATGATCGGGGCGGGATCTATGGTACTGACAGTCATGTGCCACCACCCTGGGTGCGCTACCTGGCCCCTCCCCCCATGCACACTCGCTTGACCCCATTCGCAGCCCTGAGCGAGCTCTCTGGCCCTCCTCTGGTTGTTCTCACCTCCCTCCACTCCCCATGGTGGCTCTTAGCCCCCACCTGTGCTGTCTCTCTGGTCCCGTCCCCCCGTCCCCCTTTGTTATCTGTGTGCTCTTCCCCTGTGGTGGATCTGCACCCCCTGTGTTGCTCTCATACTGAGGGGTAGAGCGAGGAAGAGCAGAGTGGAGAGGGGAAGAGCAGGGGCAGAATGGAGAGGGGGCAGAGCAGGGGTAGAGTGGAGTGGGGGCAGAGCAGGTGTAGAGTGGAGAGGGGGCAGAGCAGGTGTAGAGTGGAGTGGGGGCAGAGCAGGGGCAGAATGAAGAGGGGCAGAGCAGGGGCAGAATGGAGAGGGGGCAGAGCAGGGGCAGAATGAAGAGGGGGCAGAGCAGGGGTAGAGTGGAGAGGGGGCAGAGCAGGGGTAGAGTGGAGAGGGGGCAGAGCAGGGGTAGAGTGGAGTGGGGGCAGAGCAGGGGCAGAATGAAGAGGGGGCAGAGCAGGGGCAGAATGGAGAGGGGGCAGAGCAGGGGCAGAATGAAGAGGGGGCAGAGCAGGTGTAGAGTGGAGTGGGGGCAGAGCAGGGGCAGAATGGAGAGGGGGCAGAGCAGGGGCAGAATGAAGAGGGGGCAGAGCAGGTGTAGAGTCGAGTGGGGGCAGAGCAGGGGTAGAGTGGAGAGGGGGCAGAGCAGGGGCAGAATGAAGAGGGGGCAGAGCAGGGGCAGAATGGAGAGGGGGCAGAGCAGGGGCAGAATGAAGAGGGGCAGAGCAGGTGTAGAGTGGAGAGGGGGCAGAGCAGGGGCAGAATGAAGAGGGGGCAGAGCAGGGGTAGAGTGGAGAGGGGGCAGAGCAGGGGTAGAGTGGAGTGGGGGCAGAGCAGGAGCAGAATGGAGAGGGGGCAGAGCAGGGGTAGAGTGGAGTGGGGGCAGAGCAGGGGTAGAGTGGAGTGGGGGCAGAGCAGGGGTAGAGTGGAGTGGGGGCAGAGCAGGGGCAGAGTGGAGAGGGGGCAGAGCAGGGGCAGAATGGAGTGGTGGCAGAGCAGGGGTAGAGTGGAGAGGGGGCAGAGCAGGGGCAGAATGGAGAGGGGGCAGAGCAGGGGTAGAGTGGAGTGGGGGCAGAGCAGGGGTAGAGTGGAGTGGGGGCAGAGCAGGGGTAGAGTGGAGAGGGGCAGAGCAGGGGTAGAGTGGAGAGGGGGCAGAGCAGGGGTAGAGTGGAGAGGGGGCAGAGCAGGGGTAGAGTGGAGTGGGGGCAGAGCAGGGGTAGAATGGAAGGGGGCAGAGCAGGGGTAGAGTGGAGTGGGCAGAGGGGGAGAGTGAGGGGGCAGAGCAGGGGAGAGTGGAGAGGGGGCAGAGCAGGGGTAGAGTGGAGAGGGGGCAGAGCAGGGGTAGAGTGGAGAGGGGGCAGAGCAGGGGTAGAGTGGAGAGGGGGCAGAGCAGGGGTAGAGTGGAGAGGGGGCAGAGCAGGGGTAGAGTGGAGTGGGGGCAGAGCAGGGGCAGAATGAGAGAGGGGGCAGAGCAGGGGCAGAATGGAGAGGGGGCAGAGCAGGGGCAGAATGGAAGAGGGGGCAGAGCAGGTGGTAGAGATGGAGATGGGGGCAGAGCAGGGGAGATGGAGAGGGGGCAGAGCAGGGGTCAGAATGAGAGGGGGCAGAGCAGGGTGTAGAGTGAGTGGGGGCAGAGCAGGGGTAGAGTGGAGAGGGGGCAGAGCAGGGGCAGTGAGGGGGGGGCAGGGAGATGAGAGGGGGCAGAGCAGGGGCAGAATGGAGAGGGGGCAGAGCAGGGGCAGAATGAAGAGGGGGCAGAGCAGGGAGTGAGTGGGCAGAGCAGGGGAGATGGAGAGGGGGCAGAGCAGGGGCAGAATGAAGAGGGGGCAAGAGATCAGGGCAGAAGGGTAGGAGGGGAGAGCAGGGGCAGATGAGAGGGGCAGAGAGGGAGAGTGAGGGGGGCAGAGCAGGAGGCAGAATGGAGAGGGGGCAGAGCAGGGGTAGAAGTGGAGATGGGGGCAGAGCAGGGGTAGAGTGGAGAGGGGGCAGGCAGGGCAGTGAGAGGGGCAGAGCAGGTAGAGTGAGGGGGGCAGAGCAGGGGCAGAGTGGAGAGGGGGCAGAGCAGGGGCAGATGGAGTGGGGCAGAGCAGGGGTAGAGTGGAGAGGGGGCAGAGCAGGGGCAGAATGGAGAGGGGGCAGAGCAGGGGTAGAGTGGAGTGGGGGCAGAGCAGGGGTAGAAGTGGAGTGGGGGGCAGAGCAGGGGTAGAGTGGAGAGGGGGCAGAGCAGGGGTAGAGTGGAGAGGGGGCAGAGCAGGGGTAGAGTGGAGAGGGGGCAGAGCAGGGGTAGAGTGGAGGGGGGCAGAGCAGGGGTAGAGTGGAGAGGGGGCAGAGCAGGGGTAGAGTGGAGTGGGGGCAGAGCAGGGGTAGAGTGGAGAGGGGGCAGAGCAGGGGCAGAGTGGAGAGGGGGCAGAGCAGGGGTAGAGTGGAGAGGGGGCAGAGCAGGGGTAGAGTGGAGAGGGGGCAGAGCAGGGGCTAGAGTGGAGAGGGGGCAGAGCAGGGTAGGTGAGGGGAGGATGGAGGAGAGGGGGGCAGAGCAGGGGCAGAGTGGAGGGGGGGGCGGAGAGGAGGGCAGAGCAGGGGTAGAGTGGAGAGGGGGCAGAGCAGGGGTAGAGTGGAGAGGGGGCAGAGCAGGGGTAGAGTGGAGATGGGGGCAGAGCAGGGGTAGAGTGGAGAGGGGGCAGAGCAGGGGTAGAGTGGAGAGGGGGCAGAGCAGGGGTAGAGTGGAGTGGGGGCAGAGCAGGGGTAGAGTGGAGTGGGGCAGAGCAGGGGTAGAGGGGGGGAGAGTGGGGGAGAGGATAGGGGGTAGAGTGAGAGTGAGTGGGGGCAGAGCAGGGGTAGAGTGGAGTGGGGGCAGAGCAGGGGTAGAGTGGAGTGGGGGCAGAGCAGGGGTAGAGTGGAGTGGGGGCAGAGCAGGGGTAGAGTGGAGTGGGGGCAGAGCAGGGGTAGAGTGGAGTGGGGGCAGAGCAGGGGTAGAGTGGAGTGGGGGCAGAGCAGGGGTAGAGTGGAGTGGGGGCAGAGCAGGGGTAGAGTGGAGAGGGGGCAGAGCAGGGGTAGAGTGGAGAGGGGCAGAGCAGGGGTAGAGTGGAGAGGGGGCAGAGCAGGGGTAGAGTGGAGAGGGGGCAGAGCAGGGGTGTGGAGAGGGTGCAGGGGTAGAGTGAGGGGGGCAGAGCAGGGGTAGAGTGGAGAGGGGGCAGAGCAGGGGTAGAGTGGAGTGGGGGCAGAGCAGGGGTAGAGTGGAGTGGGGGCAGAGCAGGGGTAGAGTGGAGAGGGGGCAGAGCAGGGGCAGAATGGAGAGGGGGCAGAGCAGGGGCAGAATGGAGAGGGGGCAGAGCAGGGGAGAGTGGAGAGGGGGCAGAGCAGGGGCAGAGTGGAGTGGGGGCAGGAGCATGGAGGGTAGAGTGGAGTGGGGGCAGAGCAGGGGTAGAGTGGAGAGGGGGCAGAGCAGGGGTAGAGTGGAGAGGGGGCAGAGCAGGGGTAGAGTGGAGTGGGGGCAGAGCAGGGGTAGAGTGGAGAGGGGGCAGAGCAGGGGTAGAGTGGAGTGGGGGCAGAGCAGGGGTAGAGTGGAGTGGGGGCAGAGCAGGGGTAGAGTGGAGTGGGGGCAGAGCAGGGGTAGAGTGGAGAGGGGGCAGAGCAGGGGTAGAGTGGAGTGGGGGCAGAGCAGGGGTAGAGTGGAGAGGGGGCAGAGCAGGGGTAGAGTGGAGTGGGGGCAGAGCAGGGGTAGAGTGGAGTGGGGGCAGAGTAGGGGTAGAGTGGAGAGGGGGCAGAGCAGGGGTAGAGTGGAGAGGGGGCAGAGCAGGGGTAGAGTGGAGAGGGGCAGAGCAGGGGCAGAGTGGAGTGGGGGCAGAGCAGGGGTAGAGTGGAGAGGGGGCAGAGCAGGGGTAGAGTGGAGAGGGGGCAGAGCAGGGGTAGAGTGGAGAGGGGGCAGAGCAGGGGTAGAGTGGAGTGGGGGCAGAGCAGGGGTAGAGTGGAGAGGGGGCAGAGCAGGGGTAGAGTGGAGAGGGGGCAGAGCAGGGGTAGAGTGGAGAGGGGGCAGAGCAGGGGTAGAATGGAGAGGGGGCAGAGCAGGGGTAGAGTGGAGAGGAGCAGAATGAAGAGGGGGCAGTCAGGCATCTTGATGAAGACGGGGATAGAGAAATGACCTGAGGGATCCCAGGTGGTTCTTATAAATAGAGACGTCATCTGTAAGTGCAGACACAGGGAGGCGCCGCCACAATCACATTACTGACTGTTCTGCAGATTTCACTGATTTCATTTCCCTGATTATCATTGGAGTCTTCCAGGAGATTTTATTGTAATAATTTATTATTTATTTATTATGCATCACTTATATAGCGACATCATATTCCACAGCGCTTTACATAATAATAATAATAATAATAATAATAATAAAAAGGGTGATCTAAAAAAGACCGAAGGGTTAATGGAGCCTATGATAACCCTGCAGGGCCCCTGGAGCATCTGCTCTCTGGTGACCCCTGCTGGCCACAGTCACTCATGACACTCCTGTTCACACTTGTCTTATTCTCTGCTCAGGTTTCTGATCTTTATTCTTCTTTTCTCGGCTTTGTGGTTCCTATGAAGATTTACAGATTGGACAAGTGTCCGAAGCTTTAGTAGATTTCACCGGCGGCGTCAACATGACGATCAAACTGGAGCAGGCGCCCCCGGATGTGTGGCGGATCATGGTGAGAGCGGTGTACAGCGGGTGACGGGGTGTCAGACCCGGTCCGGGGTGATCCCATCTGATCCCATATACTATATACATATATAGGAGATCTATAGCTCATAAAGAAGCTGAACAATATTCATGAGGCCTTATTAATATTCATAAGCCTGATGAATATTTACTAGACCTGAGCGGTGATCAGAAGGCCGAGATTTATTAGGTGGGATCAATCTGCAGATCATTATTAGGGCCGCTTTACACACACCAACTATTGAACAGATCTCTGGTTGCAGTGAAATTATGGACACATTGTTACATTTGTACACAGCCACAAGATAGAACAATGTGTCCATGATTTCACTGCAACCAGTGATCTGTTCAGAAGTTGGTGTGTGTAAAGCGGCCCTTAGATGTGATCAATATGGATTAGACTGGAGTAATCTGCACAAGGTCATTGATTAGACCTGACCTATATTAGACATGCCCAATAATAATGAGAAATGGTCAATATTTATTAGGTCTGACTAATTAATTCATTAGAACTTTACAATATTTATTACACCTGACAAATGATTATTAAGCCTGACCAATATTTCTTTGATCAATTTTCATTAACTCTGACTAATATCCATAATTCTGATAAGTCGAGCCCCAGGCCCTGGGGTACTCGGGTATCAGGCTCGGAGGGGTTCACGGGGATGTCACAGGTGGCGGTGCCTGAACCCGTGGCCTGGGGGACACTTCAATAAGGGGTTATATACAGGGGATAAGAGATTGTTGTTGTCACGTGACGCCACCTGTAGTACCTGGTGAGGGATCAGCAACGCCGCCACAGTCCTCTGGAGGGCGATGGTATAGCGGCAAGGGGAGTAAAGCTCCCTACAGGTGGATGAAGATAACAACACAAAGGCAAAGTCACTTTCCCCCGGGTACTTTACTGTAAACGTTCAGCAGCCAAATACAGAGTCCACAGTTCAGCAAGATGTTAATCAAACAGGTAGCTCTACAGGTGGCTGCAAGTGGATGCCAGGTGGTATGGAGGAACCCGTGGTATGTCTTAGGTGACGAACTTGTGTCCTTTCTTCCCCGCCTAGGATGAGTCTATACCCAATGGCTCCTTAAAGGTAGACTTGGGGCTCCCCTCCCTCATGGTGAGGAAGCAGGCAGACCGCTCTGTCTGGCAGGGTGCCGCAGCAGCAGGTTGATGACTTCAGAGATGGATTCTGGCCGTTTCCTCAGGTCCGGCGTTCCCATGGTGGACTGGGGAATTCCCTGGAGTATGGTCGCTCCACGCCGGGGTTCCCCCTTTCTCTCTAGGGCCCAGACTCCCGCGTCAGTCACCCTCTCTCAGGATCCCCTCAGGATCTTCTCTCATCTTCCTTCCGGATCAGCGTAGAGCTGTCCGGGTTAACCTTCCGCCTCACTCCACATTCCTTCTTGACTCCTCTCCAGCTCCCTCTAGAGGTGAATATATCTCCCTCCCCGGAGTAACCTCCCACCACTATTCTAGTGTGGGAGTGCAGGAATGGCTCCCACCCTTCAGCCTTTGTATCCACTTGCAGCTGGGGAAGATTAGACCACTTTTACGGGTGCAGTACCCCACTGTGACGCCTGACCGTGAGGGGCGCCACATTAGTCCTGACCAATATATTCCATACAGCTGATCAATATTGTTTAGTCTTCACTAGTACGGTAATCATCAGATCCGACTAATAAATATCGGTGAGAGCTAATAATTATTTAGGCAACATCCCCATAAACAGCCCCATCTCCCCATCTGCATCCCAGCTCCTATCTCTAACCACATCTCTTGGCCTCCACAGCTCTCAACCTCGGTGACACACAAGGATGGTGACACCCTTGACCTGGTCTTTGTCCGGCTCTGCTCAACCTCCTCCTTGGATAATTCACCTCTTCCCCTCTCTCACCACAGCATTCTCTCCTTCACACTCACAAACCCTCGCCCACCCCAACACACCCCTACCTATCACACATCCAGAAATCTACAGGCCATTAACCCTCATACATTCACAGACTCTCTACACTCATCTCTGTCCCCAATCTCCTCATTCTCCTGTCCTGATCTGGCTGTGAATCACTACAATGACTCTCTCAGAAGCTCCTGGACCAAGAAGCGCCCCTCACCCCCAGAACCTCCAGACACAGAGTGACACAGCCCTGGCCACATCACAAACTGGATTCCTCCAGCGATGCTCCAGGAGTGATGAACACCTATGGAGGAAAAACCGAACACCAGAAAACTTTATCCATCATAAATTTATGCTGAGAACTTACAACTCTGCCCTTCACCCCCCAAACAGACCCTGATCTCCTCACTATCCAACAATCCAAAAAAACTCTTTGACACCTTTCACTCTCTCCTCAGTCCAAAAGTGCAGGCCCCCATCACTGACCTCTGTGCTGATGATCTGCCCCCATCACTGACCTCTGTGCTGATGATCTGCCCCCATCACTGACCTCTGTGCTGATGATCTGCCCCCATCACTGACCTCTGTGCTGATGATCTGCCCCCATCACTGACCTCTGTGCTGATGATCTGCCACATCACTGACCTCTGTGCTGATGATCTGCCCCATCACTGACCTCTGTGCTGATGATCTGCCCCCATCACTGACCTCTGTGCTGATGATCTGCCCCATCACTGACCTCTGTGCTGATGATCTGCCCCATCACTGACCTCTGTGCTGATGATCTGCCCCATCACTGACCTCTGTGCTGATGATCTGCCCCCATCACTGACCTCTGTGCTGATGATCTGCCCCCATCACTGACCTCTGTGCTGATGATCTGCCCCCATCACTGTCCTCTGTGCTGATGATCTGCCCCCATCACTGACCTCTGTGCTGATGATCTGCCCCCATCACTGACCTCTGTGCTGATGATCTGCCCTCATCACTGACCTCTGTGCTGATGATCTGCCCCCATCACTGACCTCTGTGCTGATGATCTGCCCCCATCACTGACCTCTGTGCTGATGATCTGCCCCCATCACTGACCTCTGTGCTGATGATCTGCCCCCATCACTGACCTCTGTGCTGATGATCTGCCCCCATCACTGACCTCTGTGCTGATGATCTGCCCCCATCACTGACCTCTGTGCTGATGATCTGCCCCATCACTGACCTCTGTGCTGATGATCTGCCCCATCACTGACCTCTGTGCTGATGATCTGCCCCCATCAGGGTGGATAAAAATCTTGATTTTTTTAAAAAAATCAAAAAAATCAGATTTTTTTGATTTAAATCAGATTTTTTTGATTTAAATCATTTGATTTAAATCAGATTTTTTAATCAAGTTGTACACAAGCAAAACTTTGTCTTTTTGCAAATCTAATTGTTTTACACAAATAAAAATATTAAAACAGTTGATTATGAAACCTAATAATTTTTATTTGCACTATTAAACACTCAGAATTGAACTACAGAGAGTAAGTACTTTTTAACAATAGCCTATCTCTAACGTTTGAAGTAAGCAAACATCTTCAGTGAATACATCAGTCCTTTAAGCCTACTGTTTATTTAGGACTTTTAATAGGAAAACCAGTTGTCCTGCTTTAGCAGTTCCTAAGCGGTTTCGGACTGTTGTGTGCACAAAACCAAATGAAGAAAACAATCTCTCTACTCCTGCGGATGAACATAAATTTAAATTCTATACTCCAGAACTACCAGTGCTAGAAATTTTTCTTTTCATAGACTTTAACCATCCCAGTAAAATGTCTGTTAAAAAAATAGGTTGTAAATTAATTGCCAGACTTACCACTAGTACTAGGCTCCTGGTGCATAAGAAGCTGTGGGGGTTCATTGACATTAGTTGTATCACTATCAACATCTTCATTTCCCTTCTGGTTGCAGTTTTCATAATGTGATTTCAAACGGCAAACAAGTCCTTGGATATCCTTTTGACAGTATTTGCACTTTGCTCTTGCACCTTTCTTTCCAAGATCTGCTGCTGGCATCTCAACAAAATGAACCCAAATAGGGTCTCTCTTACGACCTGCTGCCATGGCTCACACAGATCACTTATGAAGTTTGATTGTTACTACAGCCTGAGCCAAGCACTGCTGATGTTACTACAGCCTGAGCCAAGTACTGCTGACTATCCAACAAGTTTGGGCATGTCAACTGAATGCAGGGAAAAAGAAACTAAACCAAAACTGAAACCAAGCTAGAAGTGTGGAATTAAAGGGGCAGTATGAACAAAATGTGGAGGCTATTAATAGTTTATACAATTAAGACATGCTGCTTTTAAACACCTACCTATTGCCATATAGAAAAACAAAAAAGATTTTTACTTACTTTGGGGTCCCCCCCTCACCCTGGCGTTAGATCGTTGCCCCTAGTTTCGTCCGTGTAACTATGGGCGCACATGCACACTGCTCTCACTTCTCATTTTAATCGTGATTTATATTAAAAAAAAACCTTTTGATTTAAATCAGTGATTTAAATCATGATTAAAATCATGATTTAAATCGATCCGATTTAAATAGAAAAAAACCTTTTGATTTAAATCGTGATTTAAATCATGATTTAAATCGGCGTGATTTAAATCAATCCACCCTGGCCCCCATCACTGACCTCTGTGCTGATGATCTGCCCCCATCACTGACCTCTGTGCTGATGATCTGCCCCCATCACTGACCTCTGTGCTGATGATCTGCCCCCATCACTGACCTCTGTGCTGATGATCTGCCCCCATCACTGACCTCTGTGCTGATGATCTGCCCCATCACTGACCTCTGTGCTGATGATCTGCCCCCATCACTGACCTGCGCTGATGATCTGCCCCCATCACTGACCTCTGTGCTAATGATCTGCCCCATCACTGACCTCTGTGCTGATGATCTGCCCCATCACTGACCTCTGTGCTGATGATCTGCCCCATCACTGACCTCTGTGCTGATGACCTGCCCCATCACTGACCTCTGTGCTGATGATCTGCCCCCATCACTGACCTCTGTGCTGATGATCTGCCCCATCACTGACCTCTGTGCTGATGATCTGCCCCATCACTGACCTCTGTGCTGATGATCTGCCCCCATCACTGACCTCTGTGCTGATGACCTGCCCCCATCACTGACCTCTGTGCTGATGATCTGCCCCCATCACTGACCTCTGTGCTGATGATCTGCCCCCATCACTGACCTCTGTGCTGATGATCTGCCCCATCACTGACCTCTGTGCTGATGATCTGCCCCATCACTGACCTCTGTGCTGATGATCTGGCCCATCACTGACCTCTGTGCTGATGATCTGCCCCATTACTGACCTCTGTGCTGATGATCTGCCCCCATCACTGACCTCTGTGCTGATGATCTGCCCCCATCACTGACCTCTGTGCTGATGATCTGCCCCCATCACTGACCTCTGTGCTGATGATCTGCCCCCATCACTGACCTCTGTGCTGATGATCTGCCCCCATCACTGACCTCTGTGCTGATGATCTGCCCCCATCACTGACCTCTGTGCTGATGATCTGCCCATCACTGACCTCTGTGCTGATGATCTGCCCCATCACTGACCTCTGTGCTGATGATCTGCCCCATCACTGACCTCTGTGCTGATGATCTGCCCCCCATCACTGTCCCTGTCTGATGATCTGCCCCCATCACTGACCTCTGTGCTATGATCTGCCCATCACTGACCTCTGTGCTGATGATCTGCCCCATCACTGACCTCTGTGCTGATGATCTGCCCCATCACTGACCTCTGTGCTGATGACTGCCCCCATCACTGACCTCTGTGCTGATGATCTGCCCCCATCACTGACCTCTGTGCTGATGATCTGCCCCATCACTGACCTCTGTGCTGATGATCTGCCCCATCACTGACCTCTGTGCTGATGATCTGCCCCCATCACTGACCTCTGTGCTGATGATCTGCCCCATCACTGACCTCTGTGCTGATGATCTGCCCCATCACTGACCTCTGTGCTGATGATCTGCCCATCACTGACCTCTGTGCTGATGATCTGCCCCCATCACTGACCTCTGTGCTGATGATCTGCCCATACTGACCTCTGTGCTGATGATCTGCCCCATCACTGACCTCTGTGCTGATGATCTGCCCCATCACTGACCTCTGTGCTGATGACTGCCCCCATCACTGACCTCTGTGCTGATGATCTGCCCCATCACTGACCTCTGTGCTGATGATCTGCCCCATCACTGACCTCTGTGCTGATGACTGCCCCATCACTGACCTCTGTGCTGATGATCTGCCCCATCACTGACCTCTGTGCTGATGATCTGCCCCATACTGACCTCTGTGCTGATGATCTGCCCCATCACTGACCTCTGTGCTGATGATCTGCCCCCATCACTGACCTCTGTGCTGATGATCTGCCCCATCACTGACCTCTGTGCTGATGATCTGCCCCCATCACTGACCTCTGTGCTGATGATCTGCCCCATCACTGACCTCTGTGCTGATGACTGCCCCATCACTGACCTCTGTGCTGATGATCTGCCCCATCACTGACCTCTGTGCTGATGATCTGCCCCATCACTGACCTCTGTGCTGATGATCTGCCCCCATCACTGACCTCTGTGCTGATGATCTGCCCCCATCACTGACCTCTGTGCTGATATTGCCCATCACTGACCTCTGTCTGAATGCCCCCATCACTGACCTCTGTGCTGATGATCTGCCCCATCACTGACCTCTGTGCTGATGATCTGCCCCCATCACTGACTCTGTGCTGATGATCTGCCCCATCACTGACCTCTGTGCTGATGATCTGCCCCATCACTGACCTCTGTGCTGAGATCTGCCCCATCACTGACCTCTGTGCTGATATCTGCCCCATCACTGACCTCTGTGCTGATATCTGCCCCATCACTGACCTCTGTGCTGATGATCTGCCCCCATCACTGACCTCTGTGCTGATGATCTGCCCCATCACTGACCTCTGTGCTGTATCTGCCCCATCACTGACCTCTGTGCTGATGATCTGCCCCATCACTGACCTCTGTGCTGATGATCTGCCCCATCACTGACCTCTGTGCTGATATCTGCCCCATCACTGACCTCGTGCTGATATCTGCCCCATCACTGACCTCTGTGCTGATGATCTGCCCCCATCACTGACCTCTGTGCTGATGATCTGCCCCATCACTGACCTCTGTGCTGATGATCTGCCCCATCACTGACCTCTGTGCTGATGATCTGCCCCATCACTGACCTCTGTGCTGATGATCTGCCCCATCACTGACCTCTGTGCTGATGATCTGCCCATCACTGACCTCTGTGCTGATGATCTGCCCCATCACTGACCTCTGTGCTGATGATCTGCCCATCACTGACCTCTGTGCTGATGATCTGCCCCATCACTGACCTCTGTGCTGATGATCTCCCCATCACTGACCTCTGTGCTGATGATCTGCCCTCACTGACCTCTGTGCTGATGATCTGCCCCATCACTGACCTCTGTGCTGATGATCTGCCCATCACTGACCTCTGTGCTGATGATCTGCCCCATCACTGACCTCTGTGCTGATGATCTGCCCCATCACTGACCTCTGTGCTGATGATCTGCCCCCATCACTGACCTCTGTGCTGATGATCTGCCCCATCATCATTGACCTCTTGTGCTAGATGATCTGCCCATCATCCACTGGACCTCTGTGCTGATGATCAACCCATCACTGACCTCTGTGCTGATGATTCGCCCCATCACTGACCTAGTGCTGAAGATCTGCCACATCACTGACCTCTGTGCTGATGACTGCCCATACTGACCTGTGCTGATGATCTGCCCATACTGACCTCTGTGGTGATGAATCTGCCACACTGACCTGTGCTGATTATTCCAAAAAAAAATTAGAGGATTTGTATAATACGCGTGAACCACACGGACACGTGTGCTAGAAGGAGTCCAAAACAACAAGTACTCTTTCTGGGTCAGGACTCCAATCACGAGGCAGCACAAGACTAGTGGGTAGGAAAAGGCACACAGAAACATGACAATGAGGATGATAGGAAGAATAACTCTGTGGGAAAATCGACAGTAGGAATGCACTAACTCTAAGGAGGGGTGGGGTGGTTTGGAGCTGGCAGGTCGAAAAGACTATCGTGTGAATGAGGTCCAACCCCTACTTGCCTGAGGATAGTATGAGCCTCATCTCGAGGGACGGGCTGCTTGCGGGTAAGTCGCCCATACATCCATCTACGTATAACCGAGACCCTGGTAGACCTATCCAGAGCAAGGGAATACTCTTGATGAAATATCCAGTTTATTTTCTGCACTACCTCTGAAAAGGTAGGGTGAGGTGGTCTCTCCAGTGAGCCCCTAGGCAAAGGCAAAATGCTATCAGGACATACGAGACAACACCTCTAATGGGATGTGGATAGTCATGCATGCCAAGATTCAGGACCGCCAATTAGGGGGGGGAGGTCACCCTTGAGACCCGTTATTGTCTGTACCAGGGCAGATATTGCTTTCCAGTAAGGACGGATTTTCGGGCAGGTCCACCACATGTGCGAAAGTGTCCCAGTCTCTCCGCATTGACGCCAACAGAGGGGGGAAAGTCCCCGGGCGAAGTGCGAGAGCCGGAGTGGGGGAAGATACCACCAAAGGTGGATCTTCTTCAAGTTCTCCACGTGATTCACACACCTGGTGGTGGACCTCGCCACGTCGGAGGAGGCACAGTGCCAATCCTCCACCTGAGAGGTAAAGGCAAAATCTCTCTCCCATATTCGCATGTAGGGGAGCTTCCGGGCCGTCCCCTCCAGCACCAAAGCTCTGTAAATTAAGGACAAACCTTTAAGTCTAGGGGCTTCTGATGATCTGCCCCCAGGGAGGAAGAGGGGGGAAAAGAGGAGAAAAAAGATAGAAAGAGCAGAAGAAGAAACAAAGGCAACGATAAGAGAAAACAACATAACAAATGTAAACAGGCATTTAAGCACAGGCCCACTAGGGACCCCTCCGTCAATCGGGGGCTGAGGTTCGCAGGCAGTAAAAAACCTGCTGTCCAGCTCAGAAAGACAGGCAGCCCCTCACTTGAGCCCAAAGAGGAGCGCATGTCTGGGCTGGGACACAATTCTCTCCAACGAAGAAAGAGAGAATAGGTATGAGAGAGTCTCCCTTAAAGGGCCCGGCAGAGGCCGAGGAACGAGGCCTAAATAGAAGAGTTCCAGAGATCCATACAGTCAACTTATCTTTTTCAACGCTGGAGGGGAGGACGAGGGACGCCCCCCAGACCGAGGTGTACGCTGCCAGTCCCGGTCTGCCGGTGGTGAGCCCTCCGCCATCTCGACAAGCCTCCATTGACGCAAAGCTCTGCCTAGCTGCGTAGGGGAGATGAAGAGGTGGTTGGTCCCATTGTAGCGGAATTTAATCCGGACAGGTGTCCCCCAGGAGTATGTGATGCCCCTCCCTGTCTCTCAGGACCTTGCAGTGGGGCGCAAATTCCCGCCGTCGGGCGAGCGTCCCTGGAGAGAGATCCGGGAAAGCTGCAATGGCTGCATAAGGGTCTGGGAGAGATGCCGCATTCCTCATGGTGTGCATGATATTGTCTCTAGTCGCCACTGATGTGAAGAGAACAAGAATGTCTCTGGGCAGGGAAGGGTGTATGTGTGCCGGCTTAGGGAGACGGAAGGCTCTGTTAATGGAGGATTGTGGGTTTGGGAGGTCTGGCAACAGGGCCTGGAGAAATTGTGAAATCGTCTCACCTAGATCCTCCTCCGCTCCTCGTTCAGGGAAGCCTCTGAAACGGACATTCGCTGCTCTGGACTTGTCATCTAGGTCACAAATCTTTAATTGAAGCTGCTTCACATCTCCTGCCATTGTGGTGTAGTCATCCGCCAGCTCGTTGTGAGCGGTGGCGTACTTCGCCATCTTTTCCTCAAGGTGGTGGGTCCGCTCCCCAAGAGCCGCCAGGTCCTCCCTCATCTCCCCCACTATGGTGCGGATGTCGTCTTGGATGGACTTCCTCAGGGTGCCCATCACCGCAGTCAGGAAAGACCGGGTGACCAGAGCGTCTCCCTCAGCTCCAGGAGCTCCCGCCCCCGCACCCTTAGGTGTGCGAGGGGCCGTAGGGGAAGCGGCCTGTGTGGAGCAAGGGGACGAGGGCGCCATGTTGGGGGAAGCCTGGGCCCGCTCCGGCGGGAAAAAGTCCGTCACCCTAGGGGTATCTCCTCTCCGGCGGGATGATCTTCTGGGCATCGCCGGGGCTGCAGGGAGGCACAGGAGACAAGCCGCTGTAGAATTTGAGCTGCTGGGGCTGGAAATGCCGCTTGTCCTCAGGTCAGAGCCGGGAGCTCAGGGAAGTGCGACCGGCGCCATTAGCTTCCAAGCCACGCCCCCCTTATAAAGTATTGACTCATCTGCTGGAGGTCAGAAACAGTTCTCTATAAGATTAGATACACTAAATACGGGAAGGTTTTCCTTTTATGTTCATTAATTCCCTGTTTTTGTTGTAACACAGTGTTAGCCAGTGCTATATATCACGTGTTCTTGTCGCACTGATTAGACGCACACTTTGTTCTTTTGTGGATACAGGTAAATAATTCTATATCTAAGTATATGGGTCCTTGTCACCTACAGGTCACTGTATATGTGAGATCAATCGGTGTTACTTATTCCGGAAAGATTCCGTGTTATAGTTCCCTGACACAGGTCGTATTATATTAATTTAATGTATATTCTGTACAGCTTCGTTATATACCGTATATTGTACATAGTAGGACTAGTTTCTAATATGCACATAGGAATGATTGTAAAGTCATGTTTTCTTTTTAGACACTGCTAAAATCTAGTCCCGTTATTGGTTCTATATAAATATATACAATCATAAAGGTCATCCTTTTTGTTCTTGGATTTTATTCAACTATTTTATTATTTTTTTGTATATAGAGGGGTCCCTGAGCGGTAAAGATTGGTCCTGAGGGATAATTCTTATTTCATTAGTATTCGATTATTTGTTAGACCAGGAGGTACTGTTGTGTTTGTTATTATTCTTGCATACTTACATCAATGTATGTTATTCCTTGATTCCAGTTATGTTTTGAAGAAGACCTATTGGTCGAAACGTTAACAAATCTATGATAAGAATATGATTTCTGCTGTGTCCGTTGCACAAATAAAAGCGACTTCTTGAATTTTTGTTCTCCTATTTTTCATCATCTTGGTGTGCCAGATATTATATATAGCATATTGAGGTTTAATTCTCTGAGCACCCACTGGTTGTCGAGACACTCCTACTCTTCACATAATTAGACCCAAAGTGCTGTGATCAGTAAGACCGCAACACTTGGGGGTTGACAGAGACAGGGAAAGTAATCACAGATTGCTGTCCTTGCCTGTCACGTCGCTTCTCCTCAGCTTGATCTCCTCCATGCAGGGGATGGAGCTGAGAAGGAGCGGGCTGCAGGGCAGGAGAGTACAGGCAGAAGGCGGCTAGCAGCACCGCCATGCTGATTGCGGGAGTGATCGCTCCCATCAGTGCTGGAAACGGCAATACCGCTCCTCCATCACTCCAGCATATGGAAGGGGCCCCCAACTATAACCTGGATACTAATGATCAGGCAATCTCATTACAATCGCTGGGATTGGCTGCTCAGAATTGTACAGCCAATCTCAGTGTTTGTGGGTTTGGGGTGGGGAATCCACCCCCTGGGAGGTCAAGCTGAAATATCCTGTGATTAGAATCACAGGATACAGCAGGAGGATCCCAGTGACCGTGGCCACGGTGTTACATTTGCTACAGGATGAACCCATACATCCCTTGTTAGGAATGGCATGGCTTTTTGGAATTACGGGTTCATCCTTGGCCTTGAAGGGGTTAATATCTACTGTGGCAAGACAACTCTCTCGGCTGCAGTAACAAGTATACACAGGAACGAGTTTCACCTGCAGGTTTTTTATTGGTACCACATAAACCCAGCAAACTTGGCCTTGCTGGCATAAAAGGTAAAACAAAACAAGGATATGAAAGGATATACACAGTCCATATGCGTACAGGTCCGCCTGCTCTCCTGGACAACTCCAATGCGGTTCAGCCACGCCCTCAGGGGAGGTAGCGGGAATGACGTCCCGCCCTCTTTGTCATTCCCATAAAACCACACACCCTTTTGAAATTAACACTGCAACACATAACATGCTGGGGAACATTTACCGGTTTTAGGCCACACAGGCTAGCACTCTGCATGAGACATATCTCCCCTCAACTGCCAGCCCAGTGACCCTGTCACACTACAAATAATAGTTTTGCTTCAAATGCAAAAATCAGGTTATTTTTTTTATTTTCTTTGTAAAACATTTTTCATATGTCTCATTTGTTTATCACCCTACCAGTTCTCTATGCTCTGCAAGTAACTTTCGACCAACATTAGCACGAATACGAACCTCCCACTCCCGGCTCAAAGACTTTTCCCGAGCTGCACCAATTATCTGGAATGCTATACCCCAAGAAATTAGATCTATCTACTACTTACTCAGTTTTAGGGCGTCTGATCGTGCTTCATTTATATATTATTTATTATTATTATTTATTTATATAGCGCCATTGGTTCCATGGCGCTTTACATAAGGAGTGGGGGTAACAAGGACAGGTACAGTACATATGAATAGTCAATATTTGCTGCTACACGATGGGAGAGGATCCTGTCCACGAGGGTTCACAGTCTACAGGGGTGGGGGAAGACACAAAAGGGGGGGGAAGCGTCAAGCGTTTGGTGGAGCGGCGCTGGGTCTCATCGTGGGTTGTAGGCTTGTTGGAATAGATGAGTTTTCAGGTTCTTTTTGAAGCTCTTGAGGGTGGGCAAGTGTCTGACGTGCTGGGGGAGAGAGTTCCAGAGTCTAGGGGAGGCGCGGGAGAAGTCTTGTATGCGGTTGTGGGATGAGATGAGGGGGGAGGAGAGGAGGAGTTGTTGTGAGGATCGCAGGTTGCGTGCGGGTTGGTATTGGGAGACCATGTCGGAGATGTAAGGGGAGGACAGGTTGTGGATGGCTTTGTAAGTCAGGGTTAGGATTTTAAATTTAGATCTTTGGGGGGTGGGGAGCCAGTGAAGTGCCATGCGGAGAGGGGAGATAGGGGAGTAGCGAGGTCGCAGGTGGATTAGACAGGCAGCTGAGTTCAGGATAGAGCGGAGAGGTGCAAGGGAGGAGGCAGGGAGACCGGTGAGCAGTAGGTTGCAGTAGTCAAGGCGGGAGATGATGAGGGCGTGGACAAGAGTTTCGGCAGTGTCATGATTAAGAAACGGGCGGATGCGTGAGATGTTCTTGAGTTGGAGTCGGCAGGAGGTGGCAAGGGCTTGGATGTGGGGCTTGAAGGAGAGGGAGGAGTCGAGGGTGACCCCGAGGCACTTTGCGTGGGGGACTGGGGAGAGGGAGCAGTTGTTGACTCGGATTGACAGGTCTGGCAGAGGGGGAGGGCGGCTGGGGGGGAAGACAATGAACTCTGTTTTGTCCATGTTCAACTTGAGGAAGCGAGCAGAGAAGATGAGATGGCGGACAGGCATTGGGGGATTTTAGACAGAAGGGAGGTGATGTCGGGCCCGGAGAGGTAGATCTGGGTGTCGTCGGCGTAGAGATGGTACTGGAGGCCATGGGACTCAATGAGTTGACCTAGGTCGAGGGTGTAGATGGAGAAGAGTAGCGGTCCCAGAACCGATCCCTGGGGGACGCCAACAGTAAGGGGGTAGGACGAGGAAGAGGTGTCGGAGTGGGTGACGGTGAAAGTGCGGTCCGTAAGGTATGAGGAGATCCAAGAGAGGCGAGGTCGGTGATACCAAGGGATTCTAAGATCTGGAGTAGGAGGGAGTGGTCGACTGTGTCGAAGGCGGCAGATAGCCCATTCACTATTTCTCTGAACATAACTCTCCATCAAACCCTAAAGTTCTACACAGATTGTCTGGCGACGGCTCATGCAGCTTTTATGTTATCCCCCATTTCTACAAGATGGCTGGACCATCATAGTAAATACGCACCTGTACTTTGTGTCAATCCCACCTCATTGATTAAGCTCTTAGGAGCAAGGTCATCATTTTGCTTGAATTATTGTATTCTTTTTTAGAACTGTTACTTATGACTGTGTGTATATGAACCTCTGAATTGTAAAGCGCTGCGGAATATGTTGGTGCTATATAGATAAAGTTTATATTAAACATGAAAACTGATCCCCAGTGTGTGACTTCTCTGATGATTGTGCAGTTTGTCTTTGCTAATAAAGCATTTCCCACATTCTGAACATGAATGCGGCTTCTCTACTGTGTAACTTCTCGAATGTTTAACCTGAAATTTGTTTAGAGATACATTTTCCACACTCTGAACGTGAACTTTCTTATGTCTGAGAAGACTTGATTCATATATAAAACACATCCCACATTCACTACATGTAAATGGATTCTCTCCAGTGTGATCTCTTTGATGATCACTTAGCAGGGCTTCAGTACTAAAACATTTCCCACATTCTGAACATGTAAATGGATTCTCTCCGGTGTGATCTCTTTGATGATCACTTAGCAGGGCTTCAGTACTAAAACATTTCCACGGCTTTTCTTCTATGTGAGTCTTTACATGAGAAATGAGACTTTGTTTAGCTGTAAAAATTTTTCCACATTCTAAACATGAATATGCATTTTCTGTGTGAGTTCTCTCATGTGCACTCAGACTTGATTTATACTTAAAAACTTTCCCACATTCTGAACATGAATACGGATTCTCTCCTGTGTGAAGTCTCTCATGTATAATAAGCTTTGATTTAGATGTAAAACATGTACCACATACTAAACATGAATATGGCTTCTCTCCTGTGTGACTTCTCTCATGTATGACAAGAGTTGATTTAGCTGTAAAACATTTCCCACATTCTGAACATGAAAACGGCTTTTCTTCTGTGTGACTTTTCATGTGAGAAATAAGATTTGCTTTAGTTGTAAATTTTTTTCCACATTCTGAACATGAATATGCATTTACTGTGTGAATTCTCTCATGTGCAGTTAAAGTTGATTGGTATTTAAAACCTTTCCCACATTCTGAACATGAATACGGTTTCTCTCCTGTGTGACTTCTCTCATGTATAACAAGATTTGATTTGGATGTAAAACCTTTCCCACATACTAAACATGAATATGGCCTCTCTCCTGTGTGATTTCTCTCATGTAGAACAAGATTAGATTTTTCTTTAAAACCTTTCCCACATTCTGAACAGGAGTACGGCTTCTCCTTTGTGTGAATTCTCTCATGTAGAACAAGATTTGATTTTCCTTTAAAACATTTCCCACACTCTGAGCATGAATACGGCTTCTCTCCTGTGTGACTTCTCTCATGTAGAACAAGATTTAATTTGGATGTAAAACATTTCCCGCATTCTGAACATGAATATGGCTTCTCTCCTGTGTGAATTCTCTCATGTATAACAAGATTTGATTTTCCTTTATAACATTTCCCACATACTGTACATGAATATGGCTTCTCTCCTGTGTGACTTCTCTCATGTAGAACAAGTTGTGATTTATTTATAAAACCTTTCCCACACTCTGAACATGAATATGGCTTCTCTCCTGTGTGAATTCTCTCATGTGTAATAAGATTTGATTTTCCTTTAAAACATTTTCCACATTCTGAACATGAATATGGCTTCCCTCCTGTATGAATTTTCTCATGTATAATAAGATTTGATTTTCCTTTAAAACATTTCCCACATACTGAACATGAATATGGCTTCTCTCCTGTGTGAATTCTCTCATGTAGAACAAGATTTGATTTTCCTTTAAAACATTCCCCACATTCTGAACATGAATATGGCTTCTCCCCTGTGTGACTTCTCTCATGTAAAACAAGAATGAATTTAGATGTAAAACCTTTCTGACATTCTGAACATGAATACAGCTTTCCTCCTGTGTGAACTTTCTTATGTTTAATAAGACTTGCTCTATATGTGAAATATTTCCCACATTCTGAACATGAATGCTTTTCTCCTGTGTGAATTCTCTCATGTAAAAGAAGATTTGATTTATATGTAAAACCCTTCCCACATTCTGAACATGAGTATGGCTTCACTCCTGTATGAGTTCTCTCAT
The DNA here is from genome assembly GCA_033576535.1 of Allobates femoralis. Taxonomy (NCBI): domain Eukaryota; kingdom Metazoa; phylum Chordata; class Amphibia; order Anura; family Aromobatidae; genus Allobates; species Allobates femoralis. Next base: position 2,752,850 of record JARQOC010000013.1, on the reverse strand, counting down.
GAAGAACAAGATGTGATTTATATGTAAAACCTTTCCCACATTCTGAACATGAATATAGCTTCTCTCCTCCTGTGTGAATTCTCTCATGTATAACAAGATTTGATTTTCCTATAAAACTTTTCCCACATACTGAACATGAATACGGCTTTTCTCCAGTATGAACTTTCTTATGTTTAGTAAGATCTGATCTATTTATAAAACATTTCCCACATTCTGAACATGAATATGGCTTCTCCCCTGTGTGAATTTTCTCATGTGTAACAAGATTTGATTTATCAGTAAAACATTTCCCACATTCTGAACATGAATACGGCTTCTCCCCCGTGTGAATTCTTAGATGTGTAACAAGATTTGATCTTAATTTAAAACATTTCCCACATTCTGAACATGAGTACGTCTTCTTTCCTCTGTGACTTCTCTTATCTTTAACAAGATGTTCTGGTTGTACCTTAACGGTAACGAGGTTTACTCCTGAGGACTGACACAGGATATCTTCATCTTTTCCTTTATATTCTAATGATAACATGACATTTCCTCTAGAACGATCACTTGCATTTTCTGTTAGAGATAAAAATAGATTTCATTATTTTTTAACCACTTAGTGACCACCAACATGTCTTTTTACTGACCCAAGCTACATATGAATAGCATCCCCTCATGGGTGAAAATGTAGCAGCTGTCAGCTGTACAACCTGCTACATCAGGTTTAAGAGTAATAGAGCAGTGATGATCAGTGTGCAGAGATTAGTATTCTTAAGGCTATATTTGGATTGCACAATCTGTTCACTTGCACCTAACACTCACCGAGTGTGCACACCATTTCCCACCTACACTGAACCTGCTGCATCAGTCACGATTGGTGTTGGCATGGACGATGGATGTTTAACCCCTAGATGCCACTGTAAATTTTGACAACTGCATATAGATCAAGGGAGGGGAACCTTTTTCCTGCCGGGGCCCATTTGGACATTTCTACCATTATTTGGCGGCCACATAAAATTATCACCTTGAAAATTACCCTGCAATATTTAGTCAAACAATTCATCAACTCATCCCTAACATAACGGCTGGAGCTTCTCTTTGGTGCGGGTGTGATGTTAAGCGATACTGATCCGCTTCACGAACGAGAAAGCAGTCGCAACATGCTGTGACAGTATGTGATTCACGCACGAGACTCAGCAATGCAAGTCTATGGGTCCGACAAAACTCAAGGGCCGCAGTCGGACCGCACAGGGGCCATCCGAGTCAAACACGTTTTTTTTCACCGCTGAAACCCTTGGAAGCTCATAAGAAGTGTTGATTAGGAGGCGTCACATGATTACTCAGGAAGGCGTCACAATTCTGACAATTGTCGGTAGGCAGACCCCACGGATCGACCATGGTCTACAGAATAAATGTGGAGAGGCTCATAGGAAACTGGAGTCAATGTCTGTGACCGAACCGTAAGAAACCGCCTAAAGGAAATGGGATTTACATACAGAAAAGCTAAACATAAGCCATCATTAACACCTACAGGTTACAATGGGCTAAGGAAAAGCAACCGTGGACTGTGGATGACTGGATGAAAATCATATTCAGTGATGAATCGCGAATCTGCATTAGGCAAGGTGATGATGCTGGAACTTTTGTTTGGTGCCGATCCAATGAGATTTATAAAGATGACTGCCTGAAGAGAACATGCAAATTTCCACAGGCATTGATGATATGGGGCTGCATGTCAGGTAAAGGCACTGGGGAGATGGCTGTCATTACATCTTCAATAAATGCCCAGGTTTACATTTATATTTTGGACACTTTTCTTATCCCATCAATTGAAAGGATGTTTGGGGATGATGAAATAATACATCCTGCCATAGAGCAAAAACTGTGAAAACATTCCTTGAAAGAAGACACATAAGGTCAATGTCATGGCCTGCAAATAGTCCGGATCTCAATCCAATTGTAAATCTTTGGTGGAAGTTGAAGAACATGGTCCATGACAAGGCTCCAACCTGCAAGGCTGATGTAGCAACAGCAATCAGAGAAAGTTGGAGCCAGATTGATGAAGAGAACTGTTTGTCACTCATTAAGTCCATGCCTCAGAGATTGCAAGCTGTTATAAAAGCCAGAGGTGGTGCAACAAAATACTAGTGATGTATTGGAGTGTTCTTTTGCGTGTTTTTCATGATTCCATAATTTTTTCCTCAGAATTGAGTGATTCCATAATTTTTTTCAGACCAAGCAGAGGGAAAAAAATTACCCTTACTGGCTAGCACATTTTTTATCTTGATTTTTTTTTGTGTTTCTTAAAGCCATACAGTCGCCAGGTGAAATTACTTTAGTTTTGTGCCAGGTCTGTGATCTGCTTTTTTTCTACAACATTAAACAACTGAATGAACGTCCTCCGAGCCCGGGGATAACAGAATTTTGCCAGGGGTTGTATACTGACAGGAGGAAGAAAGAGGCTGCATGACCGGACATCACCAGGCAACTCTTCCCCTATTTTGACAACAGCTCTCGGGACGTACAGATCACCCTTGGTAATGTATCATTACTCCAAATGTACGAATCAACAGTAATGTCAATATAGGGTTTAGTGTGTTGTGGGTGCTTTATGTTTATGCAGTGGACTTGGTAGCTAAGCGGTGGCGCAGTTGTCGGGATCAATACCACCGGGAGCTGACCAGAGTGCCACCCACTGGGTCAGACGTGCCTAGGAGGAGGGTGTATGTCCACTTCCACCACTTTTCATTCCTGGAACCTGTGATGCACCTGAGAACATATGTCTATGTATTTATAATTGTTGAGCAGCTTATTCTCCAACGATTAAAAACTAGTGTAGTGATTTATATTATTTTTTCAAAAATAGAACTCAGACCAACTTGAGGCCACACTTCAGCCTCTGAGTCGGGGGCCCACATGGAAAAGCCAGCACAATCGGTTGACGAGGGTGTGAGCCCATCTTCGTCCCATGAAGAGCCACAAGTGTCCTCAAGTGCTGCTGGGTGGGACTCGCGATCCTCTGAGGAGCCGGCACAGGGGCAACCATTGCCATCTGGCCAACCCCAGCCACCAGGGGACCATGGACTGAGTGCCGGCCGCAGAGAGTTTGCCCATTCCCAGGTGTCCCCTTACCTCACCAGTGAGACGTCGCAACAGGCATCAGAGACATTTGTCAGCCAGCAACCTCTGGTGCAAAGTGAACACGGGCGTCTTCCAGAACCCTGCGAGGCCTGTGATCGATGATGGGGAGGAAGCCTTTGCATGCAGCCTCAGCAACTATTTGCATGAGATACCGCGCCCACTGGGGCCGTGTGCAAGGGCTGCCATCCAAATTGTCCTGGATGCTTGTCTGACACCCAATCATCCCCGATTAGTGTTTAACATGCTGGAGCAGTGGCAGAATTCACCAGATAATTTACTGGACAGGACCAACACCCAGCAGCCAGCACCACCATCAGCCTCGCCATCTTCACAGGACTCGCATAGTCTTGGGAGACCTCCAATGCAGAGTTCATTGTGGACCTCATTTCGGGAAATGGTTAATGTGACAAATGCCCCTCCAGTCGCCCTCATGGAACCCCCCCAAAATGTTAGGCCCTTAGGAGAAGAGCTACACCAGGCTCTTGATGTGGTTAATGCACGGCATAGCCAGGAAAGTGGACAAGGACCACACACTAACCCTGAAGACACCACCTTAAACAACCTGTAGTTTTTGATGTGGTTCAGTGTCCCCTTCTGGCCATGGCTCATGGTGAAAGACTCTTTGTTTTTAGTTTGCATGTATTGTACCCATGACCTGAAAAGGACAATATGCCCAAAATATGCCTGTGTTCATAGGTTTATAGTATACGGAATTACATTTTTCAAAAAAAAAAAAAAAGAATCTGTGTTTTATTGAGACGATACAGGAAAAAAGCAATGATTAATTTGAACATGACACATTGCATGTTAGGAGTCACACATTGCATGTTAGGAGTCACACATTGCATGTTAGGAGTCACACATTGTATGTTAGGAGTCACACATTGCATGTTAGGAGTCACACATTGCATGTTAGGAGTCACACATTGCATGTTAGGAGTCACACATTGCATGTTAGGAGTCACACATTGCATGTTAGGAGTCACACATTGCATGTTAGGAGTCACACATTGCATGTTAGGAGTCACACATTGCATGTTAGGAGTCACACATTGCATGTTAGGAGTCACACATTGCATGTTAGGAGTCACACATTGCATGCTTTGCCGTTGTTTCAGCAAACATTAATCCAGGCATATTGATGATGTGTTTGGGCACCAAACATTTACAGGCCAGTAACAGGCCAGTTTCCTACTAAACCACCACTTTATGGACACAGTGAGTACATGACGACATAGTTATGGTGTTTTGGACAGTTAAAACTACATGTATGGTGCTCCTAATGACATCACACCCCTTAACACACACGACAGTAATACCAACATCAGGATCCGATCCTTAGGTGTGCTGCTTTGCTGTATTTGGGTATTCTGGTATGTGAGGGCAGGCCGCAGACCGAAGATCGCTCATATGTGGGTCTGGTCATCGGGCTATATGCATCACATTTAACAGGATAACAGCGTAACTGACAAAACAGCCTCTGAACATGGCCTCGAAACGTATGCTGCAGGAGCAGCGGATGGCCCAACATTGGACGCTGCCTCCGCGGATCGGACTCAATTGGGTAGGGAGTGCCATGCCGCCTGGAAATGACCCAATTAACTCATACCCACACAGTGCTGTTTAGGGTCAGATTATACTACATTCTGAAGTCAGCTGCACACGTCCACAACAATGCGTACCCAGGGGATAGAGGGTCAGCTCATTGCACACATATGTCCATGGGATATATACTCCAATGAGCCCTGATTGGCACACAGCATTTTACTCACAATTGTCACACATTGTAGGCAGTTGGAGCATATAATCTAATTATATACGCTCAGGGGACAAATGGAAGATGGCTTTCAATACTCGGGATGGATATTATGAGTATTGGGTAATGCCTGTCAGGAGGACTTAGTGATGTCTAATCCCTGACTGCTCACAATGTTTGCTCTTCTTTTCACCCTCACTCCCATACTACTTCACTTCCTACTAACTCCTCTAATCCCCCCACCCGGTAATGAAGTAGCGCTCTCTCCCTCCTTACTACCCAGTCACCTCTTCTCCTCCTCCAAACTATTCCTTCACACACAGTCCTGTATCTCCAAACACGCACGCCCACCACGTGCCCTCTCCTGCTCTCACCTCCTAACCCTCTTGCTGATTCTCTTACTCGCTGGAGATATATCCCCGAATCCTGGTCCCCCCCATCACATCTCTACAATCACCCCTCACCCACATCCGCTCCCCAACACAAACTCTCGCAACCTCCACAACCTTACACCCATCCCTCCAGCCTCTGCTGCACCAGTCCCTCTACCCGGAGCACTATGGAATTCTCGCTCAATATGCAACAAACTCCCTTTCATCCACAACCTCTTCAGCACTAACAAACTCTCACTCCTTGGCATCACCGACACCTGGCTCACCCCCTCTGACGAGGCCTCCCCCGCAGCATACTCCTACAGCGGACTCAATCTCGCACCCCCCCACCCTAACGACAAGCATGGTGGAGGAGTCGGCTTGCTCCTGTCTGACAGATGCTCCTTTACCCCAATTACACTGCCACCATCTTTCGAAGTTCACTCCTTCCGCATCTTCTCCCCCTGCAAACGTCAGCTGGCTGTCATCTACCGCCTCGCTGGATCTACCCCCTCCTTTCTTGACCACTTCACCACCTGGCTTCTCCACTTCCTCTCCTCCAACATACCCTATATCATTGCGGGTGACTTCAACATTCCCATTGATACCCGCCACCCTGCTGCCTCCAGATTCCTATCACTGACCACCTCCTTTGGGCTTTCATAATGGTTCTCCTCAGCCACTCATAAGGATGGCCAAACGCTTGACCTTATCTTCACCCGCCTTTGTTCCCTCACCGACAACTCAAACTCTCCCCTCCCCGTATCCGACCACAACCTGCTTTCTCCTCCCTCTCCCCGGAAACTCTCATTCCTGCAGAAACCTTAAACTCTCATTGATTACCACTCATTCTCTGAGTCCCTTCTCCCTCACACAGGCTTCCTCACGACGCTGACTCTGCTGCCACCCTCTACAACACCACAATAACTGCAGCTCTCGACCTCGCAGCCACCCTCCTTGCAAGAAAACCCGCACACATAGGCAACCCTGGATCACCACCCTCACTAAAGAGCTGCGTCGAGCGTCCATGGCGTCCGTGCGGAAATGGAAGAAATCCCACTCCGCTGTGCACTTTGCCATGTATAAACAGTCCCTCTCCACCTTCTAGTCCGCACTCACCGACGCAAAACAAGCCTACTTCTCATCTCTAATAACCGCCCTGTCTCACAACCCAAAACAACTATTCAACACACCCATCCTCAAAAAACCCTCCCTCAATCCACCATCTGTTTCCAACTATCGCCCCATATCTCTTCTCCCCTTCGTCTCAAAACTACTTGAACAACACGTCCATTCTGAATTGTCCTCCTGCTCCCTCTTTGACCGCCTACAATCCGGCTTCCGTTCCCATCATTCCACTGAAACAGCCCTAACCAAAGTCACTACCGACCTACTGACCGCCAAGAGCAAGCGACACTACTCTGTCCTCCTCGACCTAACACAGTTGACCATTCCCTCCTACTTCAGATTCTGGAATCTCTCCCGCTACTCCCCGGTCTCTCCCCTCTGCCAAGCCCTTCACTGGCTCCCCACCTCTCAGAGATCCCGCTTCAAAACCCTAACCATGACTTACAAAGCCATCCACAACTTGTCCCTCCATACATCTCTGAGATAGGTCTCCTGTTACCTACTCTCACGCATCCTATGCTCCTCCCAAGAACTCATTCTCTATTCCACTTCCATTTCCTCCTCTCACAACCGCATACAAGACTTCCCCCGTCCATCCGCTATCCTCTGGAACTCTCTCCCCCAACATATCAAGCACTCGCCTACTCAAGGACCCTTCAAAAGAAACCTGAAGACCCACCTATTCCGACAAGCCAACAACCTGCAATGAGACCCAGTCCACAGCACCATCTCAGGTTCGGCACTGCCCCCTCCTACTGTACCCCCCCGGTCCCTTGTAGAATGAGCCCTCGCTGACAGGGTCCCATCCCCTCCTGTTCCTGTTTGTCTGTACTACACGTATATATTGTACTTGTCCTCGTCTACCCTCTTATCATGTAAAGCACCATGGAATCTAATGGCGCTATATCTACTATATAATCACGAATGGATTTCGCGCACCACACTCGCATGCGACTCAGCGTGGTCATGTGGATACGAACGAAGCATTGGCCGCGCAGCGGCCATTGCGAGCAGCTCTAAGGCGACTCGCTATGCCCGCGCAGCGGGCATGGCGAGTCGCCTTAGCAGCGCGAAGCATTGGCCGCGAAGCGGCCATTGCGAGTCGAAGACTCGCTCTGCTAGAATCCCGATGCATTGTGCATCGGGCACCCATCTAGTACATAAATAATAATAATATTGCCAGAATGTAAATAAAACATCAGAAAATGCCCAGAAGTCAGAAATGTGAATTATGTGCTAAACCCTTCTGTCACCAATGTGAGGGACAGACAATTCTTACATCAGATTTAGATCATTTCCCAGTCATTTTGAATGTTTTTTTCACACATTTTAATTTCATGTTAGTGGTAAATTTTGGTTATTATGATCGGATTTGTGAACTTTGCATTTTTATGCCCTTTATTTATAATATTTACTAACCATTTTTGGTGATATAAGTAACATTTCCACATGTCTACGTTACATCGACACCATGGTTAGCGAGTTAGGAATGTTACTTTATGGCACACAAATATTGCTGTTGTCCTATTTTTTTTATTTCTACAAGTGTAACAGGATGAAATAGACCATACAATATATTGTGCAATTTCCTCTGAGTACACAGATACCCCATATTATGTGGTGGAAAAAAGAGAATTTTGTTTACTTACCGTAAATTCTTTTTCCATTAGTCCTTAAATCTGGGAGACCCTGACATCGGGTGTTATATGCTGCCCCCTGGAGGTCACACCAATTATAGGAGAGTTTTCTCCTCCTTCTCCTCTGCAGCATATACGCCCCCTGCAGGAATACTGTCAGTTTGTAATTTGGTGTCGTTGGAGGTACATCTCCCCTCTTCAGCTAGAGATCCTTCGAGTCTGGGACAAAAATCCGAGGACCTTGGATCACAAGATCTCCCTGTCCCCCGAAACGAGGAAATCTCTCCAGTGGTGGCTGTCATACCCGTCCCTGTCTCAGGGTCGATCCCTTATCCCGCCGTCATGGTCGGTGGTCACCACGGACACCAGCCTCGCCGGCTGGGGAGCGGTGTTCCTTCACCACAGGGCTCAGGGTACATGGTCTCCGGTGGAGTCCTCCCTTCCCATCAACATTCTGGAAATCAGGGCGGTTTATCTGGCGCTTCTGGCGTTTCAGTCCCTCCTGGGCGGCCGCCAGGTGAGGATCCAATTAGACAATGCGACGGCCGTCGCTTACATCAATCATCAGGGAGGCACTCGCAGCACCCTGGCGATGCTGGAGGTCCACAAGATACTATCCTGGGCGGAGGCCACAGGATCTTCCATCTCCGCGGTCCACATTTCGGGTGTGCACAACTGGGAAGCGGACTATCTCAGCCGTCAGGGCATGGACCCGGGCGAATGGTCTCTGAACCCGGAAGTATTCCAAGCCATTTGCAGGCGGTGGGGGACTCCGGATGTCGACTTGATGGCGTCATTCCTCCACAACAAGGTTCCGGCATTTATAGCCAGGGCTCACGACCACAGGGCTCTGGCAGCGGACGCACTGGTCCAGGATTGGTCTCAGTTTCGCCTGCCATACGTGTTTCCACCTCTGGCCCTGTTACCTCGGGTGCTCCGCAAGATACGGGCGGAATGTCACCGTGTGATTCTAATCGCACCCAATTGGCCCAGGAGAGCCTGGTTCCCGGAACTGCTCCAACTCGCCGACGGCGAACCTTGGAGTCTTCCAGATCGTCCAGACCTTCTCTCTCAGGGTCCATTCTTCCGCCACAGGTTGACTGTTTGGCCCTTGAATCCTGGGTCCTGACACAATCGGGTCTTCCCCAGGAAGTTCAGGACACCATGAAACGACAAGGAAACTACTGTTTGGGCGCACGGCAGGAATCGGAAAGGGAAAAGTACCATTAGAATTTTGGAGCACAAAATTGTCTGGAATCATGAGCGGACGTCCCTTCTGCAGGGCACATGATGTGAATAAATGGTAGAAACCCAACACAACTGTCCACATTTTGCAAACGACACCCCTCTAAGAATTTATCTAGAGGTGTGCGGAGTCCTGTGAACCACATGAGCTTGACAGAACTGTATAACATTGAGCAGTGAAAATGAAAAAATGTGTTTTTACCCCATAACGGGGTTGAAAACTGCTGTTTAGGCTCCTGGCTCAGAGGGGGGGGTGCATTATCTCACTTTTGGAACACAAAATCCTCTGGAATCACTTGTTGCATTTGAAGATCCCCTTATGTGCCTAAACAGTGGAAACTCCCACAAGTGACCAGGTTCTGGAATCTACAGCTGTGAAAATACAAAAATACAATTTTCTCCACAAAAATGTTGTTTTGGCCCCAAAGTTTTAAATTTCAACAAGGTTAATAAGAAAAAATGGACCTTACAATGACACCGTATAGTTACATATTTTCTCCTGAGTTTGTCAATGCTCCTGTGTGGTTGAGAAATACTTCTGAGGCACGATGCAAAGCTCAGAAGGGAAGCAGCACCATACTCGATCGCAGGTATTGCTGGAATGGTTTTGGGATGCCATGTCACATTAACCAAGCCCCTCTTATGCCAGAAAAGCAGATCCCCCCCCCTTATAAGTCACAACATTTTGGAAACGAAACCCCTTTTTTGTAATTATCTATGGTGTGGTGATGACTTTGTCTCTGCAATACACCCATGGAGTAAAACACAGTGAGAATGTTGCAAAATTTAAAGCTGCAAATAAGTCCTTGTAGTGCCCAGTGCATTGTAGTGCTCATATAATGTGCCCAGTACATTGTGGTGCCCGGTACATTGTGGTGCCCGATACATTGTGGTGTCTGTATATTGTGCCCAGCCCATGCTTCTGAAGACACACCCTGAAAATTACAGAAATGCCAAACATGTAGACAATAACTTTGGTTTAAGCACTTTGTGGTGCTCAGAAGGGAGGAGAGCATTATGACTTGGGAATGCAGATTTTGCTGGATTTCTTATCAGGGGTAAACATATTTCTTTATGCTGCCCATAGACTAGAAAGAAAGGAGAGTTAGCGGATGACTCGCCGGCCTTGTTGTTATAGGAGAAATCTGACCACTGCAGCAGGGAGACCCAGTCACTATGATGGCCGTACACAAAGTGTCGGAAGTACTTAGAGAGAACTTGGTTTACCAACTCCACCTGACCGTTGGACTGAGGATGGTAAGCAAGACAGAAGTCCAGCGTCACATCTAGTAGCTTGCAGAAGGATCGTCAGAACTTGGAGATGAACTGGACCCCTGTCTCGGACACAAAGTTGAGCTGAAGGTCATGAAGGTGAAGGATGTGCTGAGCGAAGAGTTCTGCCAGTTTAGGTGCAGATGGCAGCCTGATAAAGGAATGAAGTGAACCATTTCAGAAAACCCATCCACCACGACCCAGATGACGGAGCATCCTGGTGATTAGGCAAGTCCATGCTGATGTGTTGCCGTGGAGCGACTGGAATTAGTAGTGGCAAAAGATGACCAACTGGTAGTTTCTTGGAAGTCTTGTTACGGTAACACGAAGAGCAAGGCGCCACGAAATCCATCACATCCTGTCGTAGTGTGGGCCACCAATAATGACGAGAAATTAGTTACAAAGTCTTCTTTTACCCAGCATGATCACCCAATGTGAAGGAATGTAAAACTCTTCTTTTGTCCTTCTCCACCATAGTCTTACTCAGAGGCACTTGAGCCAAGTGCACCGGAGCTACGGTGATCACCTTGGAAGGCTCAATGATATGTTGTGGATCCTCTTCTTGATCAACACACTGGAAAGATCTAGATAGGGCATCTGCCTTGATGTTCTTCTCAGCCAGTCAGAAGTGTAGGACATATAGGGACCATCAAGTTTGTTGTGTATTCAGCCTCTTCAGACTTTAGATAGGGCATGTTTTTGTGGTCGGTATAGATGATGACTGGATGGACTGCGCCTTTGAGCAGATACCGCCATTCCTCCAAGGTTAATTCGATGTCCATCAATTCCCTTCGCCAATTGAATAATTGCGCTTACTTGCTGTGAAGGTCTTGGAGAAGAACCCGCAGGGCGCCATCTTACTGTTAGCCAGCTTCTGTGTGATGGAGGATGCATCCACCTCCAAGGAGAACTGTTTGTTAACTTCTGGCTCATGAAGTGCAGGTGCCGAGGCAAAGGCTTTCTTGAGAGTGAAGGAGGAATACTCCACTTCAGGATGTCAAGACTTGGAGTCCACTCTTTTAAGGATCAAGGCAATAATAGGGAGGACTGAGGCAAGGAAGTGTGGAATGACCTAATGATGATAATTGGCAAATCCCAAGAACCTGTGAATGGTTTTTGAGTCCTTCGGGATGAAGACACTTGAGCATGGCTGATACTTTCTCCGGAGCCATCTCAAGCCCAGTGTGGGATATAATGTAGGGTAGTGGAGGGATTTCCACTCAAATAGACAATTGTCGTACTTAGCATAGAACCGATTGTCTCTTAAGTCTTAGGAGGACTGGACGGACATGTCTCCGGTGCATAGATAGGGAGAGAAGATTAGGATGTCCACAAGAATTCAATTGTCAGACGCTCTGGAGTGTAATGAGTAAACAGGAAGCGGCAAAAGGGAGAATACACAGTATAGCAATAACCCAACACTTGTAAAATCCAGTAAAATATAACCCACCATATCACACCACCACAGGGCCATAAAAGCATTCACACCATTAAGCCTGGACAATGCAGGATCCTCTCCAGGCTCTGTTAGTTTATTTAAATGTTTATTATACCTTGCATCTGCTCTGGCTGTGTATATCTTTCTGTTTCATACTATGCCTGATGAATAGACGAGAGGAGTCTGGAACCATCGCTGTCTTGTAACATCACTTACTAGATTTTTGCCAGTAAAAGGTATCACAACTACAAGATTGCTCTCAGTGCGGGAAACAAGATAATAATCAGTCTCTATTCAACTGGCGACACGGTGCGAAATCTTTTTATTTTTTCTTCCAAACAAATCACACACATGATCCTGATTGGTGAGTGAGGAGGTGTCTGCACGACCGAAGACATCAGTACGACTCTATGACATCTACTAGAGCTGAACACAGGAAACAACCACAACACTGACAAAGAAAGGACGGACGTCTCCTCTTACCTGGAGATACAAGAAGACGCTGCTCCTCCACCACAACGTCCTTGTACTGATCCCGGTGTCCTTCTACATAATCCCACTCCTCCATGGAGAAGAAGACAGCGACGTCCTCACTCCGGAGAGGAACCTGACAACCAACGAGACAGACATCACCCAGAATCCTCCAGTGTACACTGTATAATCTCCCAGCAGTCTCTTCTCCTCCAGTGTACACTGTATAATCTCCCAGCAGTCTCCTCTCCTCCAGTGTACACTGTATAATCCCCCAGCAGTCTCCTCTCCTCCAGTGTACACTGTATAATCCCCCAGCAGTCTCCTCTCCTCCAGTGTACACTGTATAATCTCCCATCAGTCTCCTCTCCTCCAGTGTACACTGTATAATCTCTCAGCAGTCTCCTCTCCTCCAGTGTACACTGTATAATCTCCCAGCAGTCTCTTCTCCTCCAGTGTACACTGTATAATGTCCCAGCAGTCTCCTCTCCTCCAGTGTATAATGTCCCAGCAGTCTCCTCTCCTCCAGTGTATAATCCCCCAGCAGTCTCCTCTCCTCCAGTGTACACTGTATAATCTCCCAGCAGTCTCCTCTCCTCCAGTGTACACTATATAATCTCCCAGCAGTCTCCTCTCCTCCAGTGTACACTGTATAATCTCCCAGCAGTCTCCTCTCCTCCAGTGTACACTGTATAATCCCCCAGCAGTCTCCTCTCCTCCAGTGTACACTGTATAATCTCCCAGCAGTCTCCTCTCCTCCAGTGTACACTGTATAATGTCCCAGCAGTCTCCTCTCCTCCAGTGTACGCTGTATAATGTCCCAGCAGTCTCCTCTCCTCCACTGTACACTGTATAATCTCCCAGCAGTCTCCTCTCCTCCAGTGTACACTGTATAATGTCCCAGCAGTCTCCTCTCCTCCAGTGTACACTGTATAATCTCCCAGCAGTCTCCTCTCCTCCAGTGTACACTGTATAATCTCCCAGCAGTCTCCTCTCCTCCAGTGTACACTGTATAAACTCCCAGCAGTCTCCTCTCCTCCAGTGTACACTGTATAATGTCCCAGCAGTCTCCTCTCCTCCAGTGTACACTGTATAATGTCCCAGCAGTCTCCTCTCCTCCATTGTACACTGTATAATCTCCCAGCAGTCTCCTCTCCTCCAGTGTACACTGTATAATCTCCCAGCAGTCTCCTCTCCTCCAGTGTACACTGTATAATGTCCCAGCAGTCTCCTCTCCTCCAGTGTACACTGTATAATGTCCCAGCAGTCTCCTCTCCTCCAGTGTACACTGTATAATGTCCCAGCAGTCTCCTCTCCTCCAGTGTACACTGTATAATCTCCCAGCAGACTCCTCTCCTCCAGTGTACACTGTATAATCTCCCCCCAGCAGTCTCCTCTCCTCCAGTGTACACTGTATAATGTCCCAGCAGTCTCCTCTCCTCCAGTGTACACTGTATAATCTCCCAGCAGTCTCCTCTCCTCCAGTGTACACTGTATAATCTCCCAGCAGTCTCCTCTCCTCCAGTGTACACTGTATAATTCCCAGCAGTCTCCTCTCCTCCAGTGTACACTGTATAATCTCCCAGCAGTCTCCTCTCCTCCAGTGTACACTGTATAATCTCCCGGCAGTCTCCTCTCCTCCAGTGTACACTGTATAATCTCCCAGCAGTCTTCTCTCCTCCCAGTGTACACTGTATAATCTCCCAGCAGTCTCCTCTCCTCCAGTGTACACTGTATAATCTCTCCAGCAGTCTCCCTCTCCTCCAGTGTACACTGTATAATGTCCCAGCCAGTCTCCTCTCCTCCAGTGTACACTGTATAATCCCCAGCAGTCTCCTCTCCTCCAGTGTACACTGTATAATCTCCCAGCAGACTCCTCTCCTCCAGTGTACACTGTATAATCTCCCAGCAGTCTCCTCTCCTCCAGTGTACACTGTATAATCTCCCAGCAGTCTCCTTTCCTCCAGTATACACTGTATAATCTCCCAGCAGTCTCCTCTCCTCCAGTGTACACTGTATAATGTCCCAGCAGTCTCCTCTCCTCCAGTGTACACTGTATAATCTCCCAGCAGTCTCCTCTCCTCCAGTGTACACTGTATAATCCCCCAGCAGTCACCTCTCCTCCAGTGTACACTGTATAATCTCCCAGCAGTCTCCTCTCCTCCAGTGTACACTGTATAATCTCCCAGCAGTCTCCTCTCCTCCAGTGTACAGCTGTATAATCTCCCAGCAGTCTCCTCTCCTCCAGTGTACACTGTATAATCCCCCAGCAGTCTCCTCTCCTCCAGTGTACACTGTATAATGTCCCAGCAGTCTCCTCTCCTCCAGTGTACACTGTATAATGTCTCCCAGCAGTCTCCTCTCCTCCAGTGTACACTGTATAATCTCCCAGCAGACTCCTCTCCTCCAGTGTACACTGTATAATCTCCCCCAGCAGTCTCCTCTCCTCCAGTGTACACTGTATAATGTCCCAGCAGTCTCCTCTCCTCCAGTGTACACTGTATAATCTCCCCCAGCAGTCTCCTCTCTCCAGTGTACACTGTATAATGTCCCAGCAGTCTCCTCTCCTCCAGTGTACACTGTATAATCTCCAGCAGTCTCCTCTCTCCCAGTGTACACTGTATAATTCCCAGCAGTCTCCTCTCCTCCAGTGTACACTGTATAATCTCCCAGCAGACTCCTCTCCTCCAGTGTACACTGTATAATCTCCCCAGCAGTCTCCTCTCCTCCAGTGTACACTGTATAATGTCCCAGCAGTCTCCTCTCCTCCAGTGTACACTGTATAATCTCCCAGCAGTCTCCTCTCCTCCAGTGTACACTGTATAATCTCCAGCAGTCTCCTCTCCTCCAGTGTACACTGTATAATTCCCAGCAGTCACCTCTCCTCCACTGTACCTGTATAATGTCCCAGCGTCACTCTCCTCCTCCAGTGTACACTGTATAATCTCCAGCAGTCTCCTCTCTCTCCAGTGTACGCTGTATAATCTCCCAGCAGTCTCCTCTCCTCCAGTGTACACTGTATAATCTCCCAGCAGTCTCCTCTCCTCCAGTGTACACTGTATACTATCTTCCCAGTGTAAGTCCCCTCCTCTCCTCCAGTGTACACTGTATAATGTCCCAGCAGTCTCTCCTCTCCCCAGTGTACACTGTATAATCCCCAGCAGTCTCCTCTCCTCCAGTGTACACTGTATAATCTCCCAGCAGTCTCCTCTCCTCCAGTGATACCTGTATAATTAGATCTCCCCCGACAGTTACTCCTCTCCTCTCAGTGTACACTGTATAATCTCCAGCAGCTCTCCTCTCTCCCAGTGTACACTGTATAATCTCCCAGCAGTCTCCTCTCCTCCAGTGTACACTGTATAATCTCCCAGCAGTCTCCTCTCCTCCAGTGTACACTGTATAATCTCCCAGCAGTCTCCTCTCCTCCAGTGTACACTGTATAATGTCCCAGCAGTCTCCTCTCCTCCAGTGTACACTGTATAATCTCCCAGCAGTCTCCTCTCCTCCAGTGTACACTGTATAATGTCCCAGCAGTCTCCTCTCCTCCAGTGTACACTGTATAATCTCCCAGCAGTCTCCTCTCCTCCAGTGTACACTGTATAATCTCCCAGCAGTCTCCTCTCCTCCAGTGTACTCTGTATAATGTCCCAGCAGTCTCCTCTCCTCCATTGTACACTGTATAATCTCCTTGCAGTCTCCTCTCCTCCAGTGTACGCTGTATAATCTCCCAGCAGTCTCCTCTCCTCCAGTGTACACTGTATAATGTCCCAGCAGTCTCCTCTCCTCCAGTGTACACTGTATAATCTCCCAGCAGTCTCCTCTCCTCCAGTGTACACTGTATAATGTCCCAGCAGTCTCCTCTCCTCCAGTGTACGCTGTATAATCTCCCAGCAGTCTCCTCTCCTCCAGTGTACACTGTATATTCTCCCAGCAGTCTCCTCTCCTCCAGTGTACACTGTATAATCTCCCAGGAGTCTCCTCTCCTCCAGTGTATAATGTCCCAGCAGTCTCCTCTCCTCCAGTGTATAATGTCCCAGCAGTCACCTCTCTGCTCAGCAGCTCAGTGATCTTGTTGGTGAGGTGTCGGATCTTCTTCTCCGGTGTCGGGGGGATCTTGCTCCCTCCTCCAGACAGATGGGGGGTCACACACTCCCCAGACGTCTTCTTCACCCCTCTTTGCTCCTGTGTACAGTGACAGACGGTGTCACCACATAGATTCTAATCATCTTCCATCTTTTCCCTCATTCCTGATCTCCCGTCAGATCTCACCTTCCCCTGTAACAAGTGGATCATCTCTAGGGCGAGGACGCACATTCTTGCAGTCTTGTTGCTTTTGTCCTCGTCTCCCCTTGGTCGGTCATTGTCCATCCTGACGTCCTGGTACTGATCCTTCTGTCCTTCCATGTGCTCCCACTCTTCCATGGAGAAATAGACAGCGCCATCCTGACACCTGATAGGAACCTGACAAACATATAGCGCCATTACCCACAATCCTCCAGTGTAGAGTGCAGAATTCCCAGCAGTCCCAGCAGTCACCTCTCCGGTCAGCAGCGCAGTGATCTCTCTGGTGAGATCTAGGATCTTCTTCTCAGGCATCGGGGAGTGCGGGGCCCCTGTGATGGGGCCCTCATTACTGCTCCGTCCTCCGGGGCCACACAGTCACCTGTCGTCTGCTGCACTATGGTGTAATCCTGTGTAAGGAGAGAAGTGAGGAGGATTATACATAGGGAAGAATAAGACGAGTCTCCTCAACACCTGCCCCGACATCAGACATAAGAGAGGATAGAAGAGTTTACCTCTCCACTCACCGGATAATAGAGAGTATAGAAGAGTTTACCTCTCCACTCACCAGATAATAGAGAATATAGAAGAGTTTACCTCTCCACTCACCGGATAATAGAGAGTATAGAAGAGTTTACCTCTCCACTCACCGGATAATAGAGAGTATAGAAGAGTTTACTTCTCCACTCACCGGATAATAGAGAATATAGAAGAGTTTACCTCTCCACTCAGCAGATAATAGAGAATATAGAAGAGTTTACCTCTCCACTCACCGGATAATATAGAGAATATAGAAGAGTTTACCTCTCCACTCACCAGATAATAGAGAGTATAGAAGAGTTTACCTCTCCACTCACCAGATAATATAGAGAGTATAGAAGAGTTTACCTCTCCTTTCACACCGGATAATAGAGAATATAGAAGAGTTTACCTCTCCACTCACCGGATAATAGAGAGTATAGAAGAGTTTACCTCTCCACTCACCAGATAATAGAGAGTATAGAAGAGTTTACCTCTCCACTCACCAGATAATAGAGAATATAGAAGAGTTTACCTCTCCACTCAGCAGATAAATAGAGAATATAGAAGAGTTTACCTCTCCACTCAGCAGATAATATAGAGAATATAGAAGAGTTTACCTCTCCACTCAGCAGATAGAGAATATAGAAGAGTTTACCTCTCCACTCACCAGATATATAGAGAGTATAGAAGAGTTTACCTCTCCACTCAGCAGATAATAGAGAGAATATAGAAGAGTTTACCTCTCCTCTCACCGGATAATAGAGAGTATATAAGAGTTTACCTCTCCACTCAGCAGATAATAGAGAGTATAGAAGAGTTTACCTCTCCACTCACCGGATAATAGAGAGTATAGAAGAGTTTACCTCTCCACTCAGCAGATAATAGAGAATATAGAAGAGTTTACCTCTCCTCTCACCGGATAATAGAGAGTATAGAAGAGTTTACCTCTCCACTCAGCAGATAATAGAGAGTATAGAAGAGTTTACCTCTCCACTCACCGGATAATAGAGAGAGTATAGAAGAGTTTACCTCTCCACTCACCAGATAATAGAGAATATAGAAGAGTTTACCTCTCCACTCACCGGATAATAGAGAATATAGAAGAGTTTACCTCTCCACTCAGCAGATAATAGAGAATATAGAAGAGTTTACCTCTCCACTCAGCAGATAATAGAGAATATAGAAGAGTTTACCTCTCCACTCACCGGATAATATAGAGAATATAGAAGAGTTTACCTCTCCACTCACCGGATAATAGAGAGAGTATAGAAGAGTTTACCTCTCCACTCACCGGATAATAGAGAATAGAAGAGTTTACCTCTCCACTCACCGGATAATAGAGAGTATAGAAGAGTTTACCTCTCCACTCACCAGATAATAGAGAGAGTATAGAAGAGTTTACCTCTCCACTCACCGGATAATAGAGAATATAGAAGAGTTTACCTCTCCACTCACCAGATAATAGAGAGTATAGAAGAGTTTACCTCTCCACTCACCGGATAATAGAGAGTATAGAAGAGTTTACCTCTCCACTCACCGGATAATATAGAGAATATAGAAGAGTTTACCTCTCCACTCACCGGATAATAGAGAATATAGAAGAGTTTACCTCTCCACTCACCGATAATAGAGATATAGAAGAGTTTACCTCTCCACTCAGCAGATAATAGAGATATAGAAGAGTTTACCTCTCCACTCACCGGATAATAGAGAGAATAAGAAGAGTTTACCTCTCCACTCACCGGATAATAGAGAGTATAGAAGAGTTTACCTCTCCACTCACCAGATAATAGAGAATATAGAAGAGTTTACCTCTCCACTCACAGATAATAGAGAATAGAAGAGTTTACCTCTCCACTCACGATAATAGAGATATAGAAGAGTTTACCTCTCCACTCACCAATATAGAGAATATAGAAGAGTTTTACCTCTCCACTCACCGATAATAGAGAGAATATAGAAGAGTTTACCTCTCCACTCACAGATAATATAGAGAGAATATAGAAGAGTTTACCTCTCCACTCAGCAGATAATAGAGAATATAGAAGAGTTTACCTCTCCACTCACGAGTAATAAGAGAATATAGAAGAGTTTACCTCTCCACTCACAGATAATAGAGAATATAGAAGAGTTTACCTCTCCACTCACCAGATAATAGAGAGATATAGAAGAGTTTACCTCTCCACTCACCAGATAATAGAGAATATAGAAGAGTTTACCTCTCCACTCACAGATAATAGAGAATATAGAAGAGTTTACCTCTCACACTCACCGATAATAGAGAATATAGAAGAGTTTACCTCTCCACTCACCAGATAATAGAGAATATAGAAGAGTTTACCTCTCCACTCACACGATAATAGAGAAATATAGAAGAGTTTACCTCTCCACTCACGATAATAGAGAATATAGAAGAGTTTACCTCTCCACTCACCGGATAATAGAGATATAGAAGAGTTTACCTCTCCACTCACCAGATAATAGAGAATATAGAAGAGTTTACCTCTCCACTCACAGATAATAGAGAATATAGAAGAGTTTACCTCTCCACTCACCGATAATAGAGAATATAGAAGAGTTTACCTCTCCACTCACAGATAATAGAGAGTATAGAAAGTTTACCTCTCCACTCACCGATAATAGAGAATATAGAAGAGTTTACCTCTCCACTCACCGATAATTAGAGAATATAGAAGAGTTTACCTCTCCACTCACCAGATAATAGAGAATATAGAAGAGTTTACCTCTCCCTCACCACTCAGATAATAGAGAATATAGAAGAGTTTACCTCTCCACTCACGGATAATAGAGAATATAGAAGAGTTTACCTCTCCACTCAGCAGATAATAGAGAATATAGAAGAGTTTACCTCTCCACTCACCGATAATAGAGAATATAGAAGAGTTTACCTCTCCACTCACCAGATAATAGAGAATATAGAAGAGTTTACCTCTCCACTCAGCAGATAATAGAGAGTATAGAAGAGTTTACCTCTCCACTCACCGATAATAGAGAATATAGAAGAGTTTACCTCTCCACTCACCAGATAATAGAGAATATAGAAGAGTTTACCTCTCCACTCACCGGATAATATAGAGAATATAGAAGAGTTTACCTCTCCACTCACCAGATAATAGAGAATATAGAAGAGTTTACCTCTCCACTCAGCAGATAAATAAGAATATAGAAGAGTTTACCTCTCCACTCACAGATAATAGAGAATATAGAAGAGTTTACCTCTCCACTCAGCGATAATTAGAGAGATATAGAAGAGTTTACCTCTCCACTCACCGATAATAGAGAATATAGAAGAGTTTACCTCTCCACTCACCAGATAATAGAGAATATAGAAGATTTACCTCTCCACTCAGCGATAATAGAGAGATATAGAAGAGTTTACCTCTCCACTCACCAGATAATAGAGAATATAGAAGAGTTTACCTCTCCACTCAGCAGATAATATAGAGATATAGAAGAGTTTACCTCTCCACTCACAGATAATAGAGAATATAGAAGAGTTTACCTCTCCACTCACCAGATAATAGAGAATATAGAAGAGTTTACCTCTCCACTCACCAGAATAATAGAGAGAATATAGAAGAGTTTACCTCTCCACTCACCAGATAATGAGAATATAGAAGAGTTTACCTCTCCACTCACCGGATAATAGAGAGTATAGAAGAGTTTACCTCTCCACTCACCGATAATATAGAGAATATAGAAGAGTTTACCTCTCCACTCACCGGATAATATAGAGAGTATAGAAGAGTTTACCTCTCCACTCACCGGATAATATAGAGAATATAGAAGAGTTTACCTCTCCACTCAGCAGATAATATAGAGAGTATAGAAGAGTTTACCTCTCCACTCACGGATAATATAGAGAATATAGAAGAGTTTACCTCTCCACTCAGCAGATAATATAGAGAGTATAGAAGAGTTTACCTCTCCACTCACCAGATAATAGAGAATATAGAAGAGTTTACCTCTCCACTCACGATAATAAGAGAGTATAGAAGAGTTTACCTCTCCACTCAGCAGATAATAGAGAATATAGAAGAGTTTACCTCTCCACTCAGCGATAATAGAGAGATATAGAAGAGTTTACCTCTCCACTCACCAGATAATATAGAATATAGAAGAGTTTACCTCTCCACTCAGACGGATAATAGAGAGAATATAGAAGAGTTTACCTCTCCACTCAGCAGATAATAGAGATATAGAAGAGTTTACCTCTCCACTCAGCAGATAATATAGAGAATATAGAAGAGTTTACCTCTCCACTCAGCAGATAATAGAGATATAGAAGAGTTTACCTCTCCACTCAGCAGATAATATAGAGAATATAGAAGAGTTTACCTCTCCACTCAGTCAGATAATAGGATAGAGTTTATATCAGAAAGTTTAATTACCTCTCCACTCAGCAGATAATAGAGAATATAGAAGAGTTTACCTCTCCACTCGCAATAATAGAGAATAGAAGAGTTTACCTCTCCACTCACCAGATAATAGAGAATATAGAAGAGTTTACCTCTCCACTCAGCAGATAATAGAGAGTATAGAAGAGTTTACCTCTCCACTCAGCAGATAATAGAGAATATAGAAGAGTTTACCTCTCCACTCACCAGATAATAGAGAATATAGAAGAGTTTACCTCTCCACTCAGCAGATAATAGAGAATATAGAAGAGTTTACCTCTCCACTCAGCAGATAATAATAGAGAATATAGAAGAGTTTACCTCTCCACTCACCAGATAATATAGAGAATATAGAAGAGTTTACCTCTCCACTCACCAGATAATATAGAGAATATAGAAGAGTTTACCTCTCCACTCAGCAGGGAGATGATCTCTAGGACGAGGTTTGTTATTATCCTTCTCATCTCTGTCTTGTCTTCGTCCATCTTGTCGGTCACTGGATGATCCGGGGTCTCGTCTTGTTGGGTCTTTATGATGGAGCGAGAGGCTGGAGATGACAGGGGAAACATCACTTGTACAGGTGACATTGGGAGTGTCATGAAAACCCTTATTTAGGGAGAGCTTTTGGGGTAGATATGAAGGGTCTTCACATTGCCAGGTGATATTCAAATTAAAGCAGTCATCAGTGAATGGAGACAAGACATGAGACATAGATGTCTGCAGTTGGAGCCTTGTCTGCCTGCAGCTTCCAGACTCTCAGTATTTATTAGCTTTGAGAAAGCAGAAACTGCAGAGTAATACAAAAAGATGAACTAAGAAACCATTATCTACTCTAGAATTGCCGTAGGCAAAATCGTGTCGGACCCCGAAATCGCCGTGGCTTTGTCACTATGTGACGTCACCACGCGCGAGCAATGGCCGCGAAGCGGCCATTGCGAGTCGCTGGCCGAAAATAGAACCAGAGGCTCGGCCACAAACTTAGCGATTTACCGCTGAGGTAGCGCGAGCAATGGCCTCGAGGCCATTGCGAGTCGCTACCTCAGCCGCCGCACCTGCCGCAAGTCCCCCTATACTTTCTATGGGGATTACCGCAACCGCGCCGCAAGTGTAACGGTTATGCGGCGAACGCGGCAGATGCGGTTACACTTGCGGCGCGGTTGCGGTAATCTCCATAGAAAGTATAGGGGGACTTGCGGCAGGTGCGACAAATGCGGTTTTGCACTTGCGGCAAGTGCGGCCGCGAAAATCTTAAAAAAAATAAAAAATATAAAAATAACAATTACTGCTAATAAAAATGCTATTAATGCTAATAATTATGCTATTAATGCTAAGAATTATGCTATTAATGCTAATATTAATGTTAATAATGCTAATAATAATCATATTAACGCTATTAACCTCCCTGGCGGTCTGTTTAGGTCTGGTTTTTGTTGCTAAAAGCGGGCTTACCCGCGTTCGCGGCAGATGCGGTAAAAAAACCGCATCTGCCGCACTTGCCGCATAGCTGCCGCACTTGTGCCGCACTCGCGGCGCGGTTGCGGTAATCTGCATAGTAAAGGGAACCATGCAGTAGACATGAGATAATGATTGTATACACTTACATGAGGGCGTCTCCCTGTGTGTGCTGGCACTTGTGAGCTGTGTTCGTCATGCCTGCTCTCCCCCTCCCTTATGCCCGCCCCCTCTCAGCCTGCTATAGTGATGTGAGGCTGATCTCGTCATAAAGGGGCGGGGCTACCGGGATGCGCGATTTAGCCCCGCCCCTTTATGACGAGATCAGCCTCACATCACTATAGCAGGCTGAGAGGGGGCGGGCATAAGGGAGGGGGAGAGCAGGCATGACGAACACAGCTCACAAGTGCCAGCACACACAGGGAGACGCCCTCATGTAAGTGTATACAATCATTATCTCATGTCTACTGCATGGTTCCCTTTACTATGCAGATTACCGCAACCGCGCCGCAACCGCGCCGCGAGTGCGGCACAAGTGCGGCAGCTATGCGGCAAGTGCGGCAAGTGCGGCAGATGCGGTTTTTTTACCGCATCTGCCGCGAACGCGGGTAAGCCCGAGCCTGACTCGGGTTAACGCTTCTGGTAGTGAATGTTAACCCCGAGTCAGGCTCGGGAATAACGCTAGGAAGGTTAATGCTATTAAGGCTAATAATCATGCTATTTATGCTATTCAAAATGCTATTAATGCTAATAATATTGCTATTAATGCTATTAATGATATTAATAATGCTATTAATAATGCTATTAATGCTATTAATAATACTATTAATGCTATTAATAATGCTATAATGCTATTAATAATGCTATTAATAATGCTATTAATGCTATTAATAATGCTATTAATGCTATTAATAATACTATTAATGCTATTAATGATATTAATAATGCTATTAATGCTATTATAATAATATTAATGCTATTCATGCTATTAATAATGCTATTAATTCTATTAATAATGCTAATAATGCTATTAATTGTATTATTAATGCTATTAATGCTATTAATAATACTATTAATGCTATTAATAATGCTATTAATGCTATTAATAATACTATTAATGCTATTAATAATGCTATTAATGCTATTAATGATATTTAATAATGCTATTAATGCTATTAATTCTATTAATAATGCTATTAATGCTATTAATTGTATTATTAATGCTATTAATAATACTATTTAATGCTATTAATGCTAATATTAATGCTATTATTTGTATTATTAATGCTATTAATAATGCTATTAATGCTAATAATAATGCTATTACTGCTAATAATAATGCTATTAATGCTAATAATTATGCTATTAATGCTAATATTAATGCTAATAATGCTAATAATAATCATATTAACGCTATTAATAATGCTATTAAGGCTAATAATCATGCTATTTATGCTATTCAAAATGCTATTAATGCTAATAATATTGCTATTAATGCTATTAATAATGCTATTAATGCTATTAATACTATTAATGCTATTAATAATGCTATTAATTCTATTAATAATGCTATTAATAATACTATTAATGCTATTCATGCTATTAATAATGCTATTAATTCTATTAATAATGCTATTAATAATGCTATTAATGCTATTAATTGTATTATTCATGCTATTAATAATGCTATTAATAATGCTATTAATAATACTATTAATGCTATTAATGCTATTAATAATGCTATTAATTGTATTATTAATGCTATTAATAATACTATTAATGCTATTAATGCTAATATTAATGCTATTAATAATGCTATTAATGCTATTAATAATGCTATTAATGCTAATAATTATGCTATTAATGCTAATATTAATGCTAATAATGCTAATAATAATCATATTAACGCTATTAAAATGCTATTAAGGCTAATAATCATGCTATTTATGCTATTCAAAATGCTATTAATGCTAATAATATTGCTATTAATGCTATTAATAATGCTATTAATGCTATTAATAATGCTATGAATGCTATTAATAATGCTATTAATGCTATTAATGCTATTAATAATGCTATTAATGCTATTAATAATGCTATTAATAATGCTATTAATTGTATTATTAATGCTATTAATGCTATTAATAATGCTATTAATGCTAATATTAATGCTATTAATTGTATTATTAATGCTATTAATGCTATTAATAATGCTATTAATGCTAATAATAATGCTATTACTGCTATTAATACTGCTATTACTGCTAATAATAATGCTATTGCTAATATTATTGCTATTGATGATGCGATTATTATTTAAAAATCTTTAAAAAAATAAATAAACATATTCTAGACACCCGATGCATTTGCATCGGGCTCACAGCTAGTCAGAGATAAGTCTGTTAGAATCACTGCACACACACACTTCTAGTCTTTTTGCTTATAGGTGAATGCTTATTCGGAAGCTGCTCTTGTTAGAACTGCGACAGTATGACGTTTCGGACGATTAGGTCCTTGATCACAAATATCGCCTTAGAATAGTTTGAGTTTCAATAGCACGATGTATCCCTTATGGTCCCGTACAGGGTACAGAGTATGCCCTGAGAGATACTGTACTTGAATGTAGCCTCTTTTGGCTGAGTATTGGTCACAGTGCCTATGGCAGTCAGGAGCGGTCGCTCTGTGGACGGTGGTGGCACAGCAGTGGGGTGTGTACACACCCAGGGAGATGCAGGGAGTGTGTGTGTGCAGTGATTCTAACAGACTTGAATACGGGACTCAAGAGCCCCCTTCACTAGCACCACACCCCCTCATATGCCGTGTGCTAACCATTGAATCAGATATCATCAGAGATAAGGCACTTCCATAGCCCAACACAACTCAACTGCCAGGAAATCTGCAAAGGAAAGCATGGTCCTGGTCACACTGACTCCATGACGCAGTCTTATAAGCAGACTTCAAGTAAGAAGTCATATGGAAAGACATAAAATTGTTTCTAAATTGGTTGGATATCAACTTCCTGTTTGTGGCACATTAGTATATGGGAGGGGAAAACTTTCCCAGATGGGGCATGGCCATGGCGGCCATTTTGAAGTCGGACATTTTGGACCCAACTTTATTTTTTTCAATGGGAAGAGGGTCATGTGACACGTTAAACGTAATGAGAATTTCATAAGAAAAACAATGGTGTGCTTGGTTTTAATGTAACTTTATTCCTTCATGAGATATTTACAAGTTTCTCTTTGCTTACAGCCATTGACATGTCGCTGAGGTTAACACGTGAGGAGCGGATAGAAATTGTGTTGATGTCTGGTGAACGCAGCACCCGGGTCATTGCAGCAGATTTCAATGCAAGACCCCCTACGAGACCACCCATCTCCCCCACGAGACCACCCATCCCCCTACGAGACCACCCATCTCCCCTATGAGACCACCCATCCCCCATGCTCCAGTTAGCAAACTGATGGCCAAATGTCATGAAACAAGTTCAGTGTTGGATTTGCCAAAATGTGGACGCCAGAAAACTGTCAGTAATGAAGAGACGTCAGTGTGTGTCCTGGCCTCATTCAGCAGGAGCCCCCAGTGTAGCCCTCGCCGCAGGTCACCGGAGAGCAGCATCAGTACAACATCTCTTCAGAGGATATTAGTTACTCACAAATGGCTCCTTACACAATCCAGCTGCTGCAGCACCTCAGTGAGGAGGACCCAGATCAGCCACTGAATCTGCAGAATGGGCAAAACACAAATTGGCACAGGAGCCTCAGTTTACACAGAGAATTGATCAGTTGTGAGGCAAACGTTACTGTGAATGGTGAAGTTACCAAATAAACCCAGCGCTATTGGTCTGACACTGACCCACAGCGGATAGATCAAGACTGCTGGATCACAGACACTGATGGTATGGGGTGGTGTATGGGTACAAAGATAGTGGGGCCATCCTCCATCAATGGAAACCTCAATGCCACTGGATATCTGAAATTGCTACATGATGATGTGTTCCCTCTTTATTCAAGAGGACCTGTCACCCTCCACAATGGATCAGAATCTAACCCCTGAACTGCATGCAGCATATATGCTGCATTCAGGCAAGTGGTCCCCCATAGCTCTGTGGGGCTGCTACCCCGATATGTAGGCTTATAAAAACTTAAAGTAAAAATCCATGGAGATGGGCCATTGTGCTTGAGCACCTTGTCCACGGGGACATTTCACGCCCCCTGCGCCTCTGTGCTGCTCTTGTCTTCGCCGCCTCCGGTCGTGTCATTCATGAAATCCTGGCTCTGCGCGTCCTTGTGGTGTTGACACAAGTGCAGGTTGAGGTTGAGGTGCATGCTCCACCTCCTGCTATGATGTCTTCTCATTTCCCCGCCCTGCTACATAGCACAACCCAGAGCAGGGCGGGTAAATGAGAAGACATGTGACACAGCGGATCCTGGAGGCCTGTGCAGCCTCTGACACAGCGGATCCTGGAGGCCTGTGCAGCCTCTGACACAGCGGATCCTGGAGGCCTGTGCAGCATCTGACACAGCGGACCCTGGAGGCCTGTGCAGCATCTGACACAGCGGATCCTGGAGGCCTGTGCAGCCTCTGACACAGCGGATCCTGGAGGCCTGTGCAGCATCTGACACAGCGGATCCTGGAGGCCTGTGCAGCCTCTGACACAGCGGATCCTGGAGGCCTGTGCAGCCTCTGACACAGCGGATCCTGGAGGCCTGTGCAGCATCTGACACAGCGGATCCTGGAGGCCTGTGCAGCATCTGACACAGTGGATCCTGGAGGCCTGTGCAGCCTCTGACACAGCGGATCCTGGAGGCCTGTGCAGCATCTGACACAGCGGATCCTGGAGGCCTGTGCAGCATCTGACACAGCGGATCCTGGAGGCCTGTGCAGCCTCTGACACAGCGGATCCTGGAGGCCTGTGCAGCATCTGACACAGCGGATCCTGGAGGCCTGTGCAGCATCTGACACAGCGGATCCTGGAGGCCTGTGCAGCATCGGACACAGCGGATCCTGGAGGCCAGTGCAGCCTCTGACACAGCGGATCCTGGAGGCCTGTGCAGCATCTGACACAGCGGATCCTGGAGGCCTGTGCAGCCTCTGACACAGCGGATCCTGGAGGCCTGTGCAGCATCTGACACAGCGGATCCTGGAGGCCTGTGCAGCCTCTGACACAGCGGATCCTGGAGGCCTGTGCAGCATCTGACACAGCGGATCCTGGAGGCCTGTGCAGAATCTGACACAGCAGATCCTGGAGGCCTGTGCAGCATCTGACACAGCGGATCCTGGAGGCCTGTGCAGCCTCTGACACAGCGGATCCTGGGGGCCTGTGCAGCATTTCTTCTGCGGTGTTGCTATCAGTGTCAGGAGTGGGAGAAGAGAGTTGTATGGACAATCCAACACAATGGGCAGTGCTGTGAACACATTGTATAAGTGTCATAAACTTGTAAATATCTCATGAAACAATAAAATTACCGTATTTTTCGCTTTATAAGACGCACCTGATTATAAGACGCACCCCCAAATTTGGTGAAGGAAAAGAGAAAAAAATAATTTTTAATGTTAAATGGGGTCAATCTTACAATGCCAGTGTCCGTCTTACAAATCATATCGGGTATATGTCCCTCATAGCCCCCCTCATCCTGGTACATGGTCTCTCATCCTGGGATATAGCCCCCTCATCCTATAATTAGCCCCCTTAATTTGGATATGGCCCCCTTATATTGGATATAGCCCCCTTGTGCTGGCATATGTCCCGCAGTGCTGGCACACGTCCCCTATTGATGGCACACGTCCCCTATTGATGGCACACTTCCCCTATTGATGGCACACGTCCAGTACAGCTGGCACACATCGCCTACAGCTGGCACGTCTATTTTGTGGCTCACGTCTCCTACAGCTGGCACGTGTCCCATATTGATGGCACACATCCCCTACAGCTGGTACACGTCCCCTACAGCTGGCACACGTCCCATATTGATGGCACACTTCCCCTACACCTGGCAAACGTCCCCTACGGCTGGCACACGTCCCCTATTGAAGGTACATGTCCCCTGCAGCTGGCACACGTCCCCTATTGATGGCACATGTCCCCTGCAGCTGGCACAAGTCCCCCATTGAAGGCACACGTCCCCTGCAGCTGGCACACGTCCCCTATTGAAGGCACACGTCCCCTGCAGCTGGCACACGTCCCCAATTGAAGGCACACGTCCCCTGCAGCTGGCACACGTCCCCTATTGAAGGCACACGTCCCCTGCAGCTGGCACACGTCCCCTATTGAAGGCACACGTCCCCTGCAGCTGGCACACGTCCCCCATTGAAGGCACACGTCCCCTGCAGCTGGCACACATCCCCTATTGAAGGCACACGTCCCCTGCAGCTGGCACACGTCCCCTATTGAAGGCACACGTCCCCTGCAGCAGGCACACGTCCCCTATTGAAGGCACACGTCCCCTGCAGCTGGCACACGTCCCCTATTGATGGCACACGTCCCCTGCAGCTGGCACACGTCCCCCCATTGAAGGCACACGTCCCCTGCAGCTGGCACACGTCCCCTATTGAAGGCACACGTCCCCTGCAGCTGGCACCGTCCCCCATTGAAGGCACAGTCCCTGCAGCTGCACACGTCCCCCATTGAAGGCACACGTCCCCTGCAGCTGGCACACGTCCCCTGCAGCTGGCACACATCCCCTATTGAAGGCACACGTCCCCTGCAGCAGGCACACGTCCCCTATTGAAGGCACACATCCCCTGCAGCTGGCACACGTCCCCTATTGATGGCACACGTCCCCTGCAGCTGGCACACGTCCCCCCATTGAAGGCACACGTCCCCTGCACTGGCACACGTCCCCTATTGAAGGCACACGTCCCCTGCAGCTGGCACACATCCCCCATTGAAGGCACACGTCCCCTGCAGCTGGCACACGTCCCCTATTGAAGGCACACGTCCCCTGCAGCTGGCACACATCCCCCATTGAAGGCACACGTCCCCTGCAGCTGGCACACGTCCCCTATTGAAGGCACACGTCCCCTGGAGCAGGTACAAATCCCCTGCATGGCACAATCCTGAGCAGGCACACGTCCCCTGGAGCAGGGACACCCACAGCGTCCCTGGAGCAGAGACTCCTGGAGCAGGCACACGTCCCCTGGAGCAGGGCACACATCCCCTGGAGCAGGGCACACATCCCCTGGAGCAGGGCACACGTCCCCTGGAGCAGGGCACACATCCCCTGGAGCAGGGCACACATCCCCTGGAGCAGGGCACACATCCCCTGGAGCAGGGCACACATCCCCTGGAGCAGGGCACACATCCCCTGGAGCAGGGCACACATCCCCTGGAGCAGGGCACACATCCCCTGGAGCAGGGCACACATCCCCTGGAGCAGGGCACACATCCCCTGGAGCAGGGCACACATCCCCTGGAGCAGGGCACACATCCTCTGGAGCAGGGCACACATCCCCTTGGAGCAGGGCACACATCCCCTGGAGCAGGGCACACATCCCCTGGAGCAGGGCACACATCCCCTGCACAACTTACACAGTCTTCCTGGTGTCTCCCACCTTGTTGCTGCAGGACCGGAGCGAGCAGTGGGAGCCGCCATGTTTTTTGTGGCCGGCTGCATTCAGTAACAGTAGAGGCTTCAACAAAATGGCCGCCGCCATAGTGGTCGACATGCGGCCAACTGAGGTTTCTACCTCTACCGGCCAGCTGCTGCACAGTGCACAAAAAACATGGCGGCGCCCACCAAACGCTGCAGCCGGTAGATCTCCATTGCTCCGGTCCTGCAGCTGTGACTCCCACCCACCGGAAGCTGCCGCTAAGCCGCCGCACCCCTCACCACCCCTCCACCGGTAATATTTAATTTTTTTTTTTTTTTTTTTTATTTTTTTTTTAAGATTCGCGTTTTAAGACGCACCCCCATTCTCCCCCCCCAGTTTGGGGAACAAAAGTGCGTCTTAAAAAGCGAAAAATACGGTACGTTAAAAGCAAGCACATTATTTTTCTTATGAAATTCTCAATATGTTTGATGTGTCACATGACCCTCTTCCCATTGAAAAAAATAAAGTTGGATCCAAAATTGCCGACTTCAAAATGGCCGCCATGGTCACCCCCCATCTGGAATAGTGTTCCCCCTCCCATATACTAATCTGCCACAAACAGGAAGTTGAGATCACCAAGCATTCCCATTTTATTTAGGTGCATCCATATATTTGGCCCACCCTGTATAAAGCACTCGGAGGTTGTGTACAGCCTCATTCTATAAAGCACTCGGAGGTTGTGTACAGCCCCATTCTATAAAGCACTCGGAGGTTGTGTACAGCCCCATTCTATAAAGCACTCGGAGGTTGTGTACACCCCCATTCTATAAAGCACTCGGAGGTTGTGTACAGCCCCATTCTATAAAGCACTCGGAGGTTGTGTACAGCCCCCATTCTATAAAGCACTCGGAGGTTGTGTACAGCCCCATTCTATAAAGCCTCGGAGGTTGTGTACAGCCCCATTCTATAAAGCACTCGGAGGTTGTGTACAGCCCCATTCTATAAAGCACTCGGAGGTTGTGTACAGCCCCATTCTATAAAGCACTCGGAGGTTGTGTACAGCCCCATTCTATAAAGCACTCGGAGGTTGTGTACAGCCCCATTCTATAAAGCACTCGGAGGTTGTGACAGCCCCATTCTATAAAGCACTCGGAGGTTGTGCACAGCCTCATTCTATAAAGCACTCGGAGGTTGTGTACAGCCCCCATTCTATAAAGCACTCGGAGGTTGTGTACAGCCCCATTCTATAAAGCACTCGGAGGTTGTGTAAGCCCCATTCTATAAAGCACTCGGAGGTTGTGTACAGCCCCATTCTATAAAGCACTCGGAGGTTGTGTACAGCCCCATTCTATAAAGCACTCGGAGGTGTGTACAGCCCCATTCTATAAAGCACTCGGAGGTTGTGTACAGCCCCATTCTATAAAGCACTCGGAGGTTGTGTACAGCCCCATTCTATAAAGCACTCGGAGGTTGTGTACAGCCCCATTCTATAAAGCACTCGGAGGTTGTGTAAGCCCCATTCTATAAAGCACTCGGAGGTT
This sequence comes from Allobates femoralis, assembly GCA_033576535.1. NCBI lineage: Eukaryota > Metazoa > Chordata > Amphibia > Anura > Aromobatidae > Allobates > Allobates femoralis. Next base: position 2,720,662 of record JARQOC010000013.1, on the reverse strand, counting down.
GTGTACAGCCCCATTCTATAAAGCACTCGGAGGTTGTGTACAGCCTCATTCTATAAAGCACTCGGAGGTTGTGTACAGCCCCATTCTATAAAGCACTCGGAGGTTGTGTACAGCCCCCCTTCTATAAAGCACTCGGAGGTTGTGTACAGCCTCATTCTATAAAGCACTCGGAGGTTGTGTACAGCCCCATTCTATAAAGCACTCGGAGGTTGTGTACAGCCCCATTCTATAAAGCACTCGGAGGTTGTGTACAGCCTCATTCTATAAAGCACTCGGAGGTTGTGTACAGCCCCATTCTATAAAGCACTCGGAGGTTGTGTACAGCCCCATTCTATAAAGCACTCGGAGGTTGTGTACAGCCTCATTCTATAAAGCACTCGGAGGTTGTTACAGCCCCATTCTATAAAGCACTCGGAGGTTGTGTACAGCCCCATTCTATAAAGCACTCGGAGGTTGTGTACAGCCTCATTCTATAAAGCACTCGGAGGTTGTGTACAGCTCCATTCTATAAAGCACTCGGAGGTTGTGTACAGCCTCATTCTATAAAGCACTCGGAGGTTGTTTACAGCCCCATTCTATAAAGCACCGTCCGGGAAAGGAGCCTGTGGGGATGCCTGATGGAACCTGTGACACAGGTAGCGAGACCCGGATCCGTGCCCGGTAAGAAAGCAGTTCTCAAATGCTTGTGTGAACTGTGCACCTGGTGTGTGAAATATGCAAGGCGGGCATAGCCGCCCGAGGTCCGACTAGATAGTCAGTGAAGGACCTGTTTTAACTATATGTGTACAATCATAGGCGTCACAGCAGTGGCACATGCACAGAATGCGCAGTGCGGCCCCAGCGCTCGTAACACATCATTACTTGGTGACCAAGTCTGTACGGTGTGGAAAGGAGATGGAAGAAGAATGATTGCAATCCCATTGATGTGACCCCACAAGTGACCCCTGAGGTCCCGGAAGTCCTGTGCGCTCTTATAAGGAGCCTCGCTATGTTGTGCAGTTCAGCAGCTTTCACTTCAGCATTTCTTGGCATTTGTGCAGTTTGGTCTGATCTGCTGGAAGCTGGGTCACTTGTGGTATGACTGCGTTCAGCATAATTCATTCTCTATCGGACCAGTGGACATGTGCGCCACTTGTGGAGAGTTTAATACTACAGTCATGGCCAAAAGTTTTGAGAATGATGCAAATATTAATTTTTTACAAAGTCTACTGCTTCAGTTTATCTAATGGCAATTTGCATATACTCCAGAATGTCATAAAGAGTGATCAGCTTAACAGCAATTACTTGCAAAGTCAATATTTGCCTAGAAAATGAACTTTAACCCCCAAAACACATTTCAACATCATTGCAGTCCTGCCTTAAAAGGAGCAGCTAACATCGTTTTAGTGATTGTTCCATTAACACAGGTGTGGGTGTTGATGAGGACAGGGCTGGCGATCAATCAGTCATGATTAAGTAAGAATGACACCACTGGACACTTTAAAAGGAGGCTGGTGCTTGGTATCATTGTTTCTCTTCAGTTAACCATGGTTATCTCTAAAGAAACACGTGCAGCCATCATTTCACTGCACAAAAATGGCCTAACAGGGAAGAGTATCGCAGCTAGAAAGATTGCACCTCAGTCACCAATCTATCGCATCATCAAGAACTTCAAGGAGAGAGCTTCCATTGTTGTCAAAAAGGCTCCAGGGCACCCAAGAAAGACCAGCAAGCGCCAGGACCGTATCTTAAAACTGTTTCAGCTGCGGGATGGGACTCCCAGCAGTGTGGAGCTTGCTCAGGAATGGCAGCAGGCTGGTGTGAGGCTTCTGCACGCACTGTGAGACTGCGGAGACTCTTTGAGCAAGGCCTGGTTTCAAGGAGGGCAGCAAAGAAGCCACTTCTCTCCAGAAAAACATCAGGGACCGACTGATATTCTGCAAAAGGTACAGTGTGTGGACTGCTGAGGACCGGGGGAAAGGTGCAGGGAGTGGACTGCTGAGGACTGGGGAAAGGTACAGGGAGTGGACTGCTGAGGACTGGGGGAAAGGTACAGGGAGTGGACAGCTGAGGACTGGGGGAAAGGTACAGGGAGTGGACTGCTGTCCCGAAATTTTGGGATTTTTATTTTCCCAAAACCCAAAGGGGCCTTTTAAAATCCAGTTTAAATTTTCCAGAAAAATTTTAAAAAAAATTTTTTTAAAATCATTCAAATTTAAGGGAATTTTTTTTAAAAATTTCCTAAAATTGGTTTTAAACAAACTGCAAAAATATTTAAAAAAAATTAACCCCCAAAAAAATTTAAAAGGGGTTTTTAAAAAACCTTTTAAACCCAAAATTTTCCAAAAAAAGGGGTTTATTTTTTGGGGCCCAAAAAGTTTTTAAAAAAAGACCCCTGGGAAAAAAAAAAAAATTTTTTTCCCCTTTTTTTTTTAAAAAGTTCCGGGGCCCCCAACCCCAAAAAAAAAAAAGGAAAACCCTTTTTAAAAATTTCCTGCCCAAAAACCCTAAAAAACAAAAGCCCTTTTTCAAAAACCCCGGAAAGGGCCCCGGCAAAAGGGGGAAAGGGGCCCCCCCAAAAGGAAAAAAAACCCCAAAATTTAGGGCGGGTGGGCCCCCCCGGGGGGGCCGGGGTGGAAACCCGGGGAAAAAAAGGGACTTTAAGGGAAAATCGGGGGGGGGTAAAGGGGAAAATAAAGGGGGCTCCCAGAAAAAAGGCCAGGGGGGGTTTTTGGAGGGGGAAAAGGGGGAGCTAGGCGGGGGGAAAAGGCAGGGGTGGGAAGCTGAGGGCTGGGGGAAAGTACAGGATGGCGCGGGGTGGGGGAAAGGTACGGGGGGGAACGAGGACTGGGGGGAAGGAGGGGGAAAGGGGGGGTATGGGGGGGAAAAAAGGGGGGGGGGGAGGGGGGGACGGGGGAGGAAAAACGGGGAAAAAAGGGGAGGCTGGGGGTTTGGGGGCGGGGGGTTTGGGGGGGGGAAAAGGGGGGAGGAGAGGGAAATGGGAAAAATAAAGGGGGGTTGGGAAAAGGGGGAAAAAAGGAGGGGTGGGGGATGGGGGGAAAAAAGGGATGGGGAGGGGGGGGGGGGTGGAATCTGGGGGGGGAAAAGGAAGGGGGGAACCGGTTGGGGGGGCGAGGAGGGATGGGAAGGAAAGGGGGTGGGAGGATGGGGAAAGGACAGGAGGGAGCGGGGCTGGGGGAAAAATACAGGGATGGACTGCTGAGGACTGGGGGGGAAGTACAGGGTGGCTGCTGGGACTGGGGAAAGGTCGGGGGTGGAGCTGGGGGGGAAAAGGGGGAAACCAAAAGGGGGAAAGAAAAGGGTGGATTGGAGCGGGGAAAAACCCGGGGGGGGGGGCTGAGGAAGGGGGGAAATACAGGGGGGGGGCTGCTGAGGGCTGGGGGGAAAGGTAAAAGGGGGACGCTGGGACTGGGGGAAAAAAAAGGGGGGGGAACTGGGGGAAAGGCAGGGGGGGACTGGGGGGGGAAAGGAAAAGGGGGTGGAGCAGGACGGGGGGAAAGGACAGGGGGTTTCCCGGGAGGGGGAAAGGGGCAGGGATGGAAATGGGGAAATGGGGGAAAGGGAAAGGGGTGGCGGGGAGGGGGGGGTCGGGGGGGAAGGGGGGAAAGGGAAAAGGGGGGTTTTTGAGGGAATGGGGGAAAGGGACGGGGGGGCGCTAGGACTGGGGAAAGGTACAGGGAGTGGGGGTGCTGAGGACTGGGGAAAATTTGGGTGGACTCTGAGGGGGGGAAAGGCGGGAGGGACTGCGAGGAAGGGGAAAGTACAGGGGGGGACTAGGAGGGGGGAAATAAGGGGGGGGGCTGGAGGGGGGGGGGAAAGGTCAGGGGGGGGGACTGGGAAAGGGTTTAGGGGGACTCTGAGGACTGGGGGAAAGGAAAGGGGGGGGCGCTGAGGGCTGGGGGAAAGGGGCAATTTCTTTTAATTTTGGGGGGTTTGGGGGGGCCGAACTGGGGGGAAAAAGGGATCGGACGGGGAAAGGGGATCCCCGGGGCTGGGGAAAAAGGGGGGGTGCTCGGGGGAAAAAAAGGGGGGGGGGACTCTTTTAAAAAACAATGAATAGGGTGGGGAAAGGTCAGGGGAAATCTAGTGGGGGGGTGGGGGAAAAGGCTAAAAAGGGATGCCTTAAAATGGGGAAATCAGGGGGGGGGGAACGGGGGAAAAGGGGGGGGGGGCCCGAACCCCAAAACCCGGGGGGGGTGGGGGCCCGGGGGACGGGGGGGAAAGGAAAAACGGAAAGGAGGGGGGAGGGAAATTTAAGGGGAAGGACGGGGGAAAGGGGGATTAAAGGGAAAAAACGGGGAAAAATTTTGAAAGGGGGGGGGGCCCGGGGGAAAGGGGGGAATTTAAAAAAAAGGAAAATTTTTTTCAAAAAGGGGAAACATTTTGAAAACGCCCAAAAAAAAACAGTATTGGAAAAAGAATTTAAAAAATTTTTCTCCAGAAAAACCCCAAAATTTTTTGGGGCCCCCCCCTTTTTTCCCAAGCCCGAAAACCCCGGAAAAGAAGGGGGAAAATTTTTTGGGCCAAAGGGAAATTTTAGAAAAACCCCCCAAAATTTGCAAAAAGCCCTTTAAAAAGGGAAAAAACCAAAAAACCCTTTTTCAAGCCCCCCCAAAAAATTTCCCCCCTGAAATTTAAAAAAAGAAGGGGAAAAAAAAAAGAAATGCCCAAAACAACAATTTAAAGGGGAAAAAGGGGGGAGGTAAGGGGGAAGGGAAAAAAAAAAGGGGGGGGAAAAACCCCCAAATTTTTAGGGGGAAAAAAGGGGCCCCAAATTTGGGGCCCCCCAAAAAAAAAAACCCCAAACCCGGAAAAAAAGAGGGGGCCCCCCCAAGCCCCCTGAGGGGGGAAAGCCCCCAAAAAACCCGGGGGAAGGAAAACCCCGGGGTTTTAAGGGGGAAGGCCCCCGGGGGTGGGGGACCCCAAAAAAACCGGAAGGAAAGGGGACCCCCTGGGAAAAAGGGGGAAAAAACCCCCCCGGGCCCCCCCCCCGGGGGAAACCCCCTAAACCCCAAAGGGGTGGGAAGAGCCCCAAAAGGGCCCCAAGGGGGCCCCCCCGAGCCCCCAAAAAACCCCTTTTTGGGGGCCCCCCCCCCGGGGATAGGGGGACCCCCCCATACCCCCGGAAGGGGGGGGCCCCCCCAAAAACAGGCCCCACGGGGGGAGGGGGCCCCCCCCAACCCCCCCCCTGGGGGGGGAGCCCCCCACGAAACCCCCGGGGGGGAGGGGGCCCCCCCAAACCAGGGGCCCAAAAGGGGGAGGGGCCCCCCCCAAGTCAGGGGCCCAAAGGATGGGGCCCCCCCCGTGGCCCCCGGAGGAGGGCAAAACCCCCCCTAGGCCGCCATTGGGGGTGGGGCCCCCCCAAAGAGGGGAGGGGGGAAGGACCCCCAACAAGTCACCCCCCCGGGGGGGCCCCCCCCGCACCCCGAAAGGGGGGCCCCCCCCAGTCCCCGGGCCCCCTGGGGGGGCCCCCCCCCCTCGGCCCCGAAAAACCCCCCCCCCCCGCGGCCCATTTGGGTCCCCCCCCCCAGGGGCCCCCCCCGGGGGGCCCCCCCCGGGGGCCCCCCCCCCGGGGGGTTTTTCCCCCCCCCCCAGGCCCCACCGGGGGGCCCCCCCCCCCCAGGGCCCCCGGGGGGGGCCCCCCCCCCTTTGGCCCCCCGGGGGAAAAAGGGGCCCCCCCCAGTCGGGGCCCCCTTTGGGGGGGGGGCCCCCCCCCGTTGCCCCCCCGGGGGGGGCCCCCCCCGGGCCCCCTGGGGGGGCCCCCCCCCCGGGCCCCCCCTGGGGGGGACCCCCCCCTTTGGCCCCCGGGGGGGGGCCCCCCCCGTCCCCCCCCGGGGGGGGCCCCCCCCTCGGCCCCCCCGGGGGGGGCCCCCCCGGGGCCCCCCCCGGGGGGGAAAAACCCCCCCCCACCCCCGGGGGGGCCCCCCCCCGTCCCCCCGGGGGGGGCCCCCCCTTCCCCCCCCGGGGGGGGACCCCCCCCGTCCCCCCGGGGGGGCCCCCCCCTCCCCCCGGGGGGAAAACCCCCCCATCCCCCCGGGGGGGGCCCCCCCCCTTTGGCCCCCTTTGGGGGAAAAGGGGGCCCCCCCGTCGCCCCCCTGGGGGGCCCCCCCCCTCGGCCCCCTGGGGGGGGGCCCCCCCCGGGCCCCCCGGGGGGGGCCCCCCCCCCCGGGGCCCCGGGGGGGGCCCCCCCCCGTCGGGGGACTGGGGGGGGGCCCCCCCGTCGGGCCCCTGGGGGGGGGCCCCCCCCGCCCCCCCCCAAAAGGGCCCCCCCCCGTCGGGCCCCCGGGGGGGCCCCCCCCCCCCGGGCCCCTTGGGGGCCCCCCCCTCGCCCCCGGGGGGGGCCCCCCCCGCCCCCCCGGGGGGGAAACCCCCCCTCGCCCCCGGGGGGGAAAACCCCCCCCGTCGGGGGCCCCTGGGGGGGGGCCCCCCCCCTCGGCCCCCGGGGGGGACCCCCCCCTCCCCCCAGGGGGGCCCCCCCCGAAAAGGCCCCCCTAGGGGGGGGACCCCCCCAATGCCCCATGAAGGGGGAGGGAAAACCCCCAAGGCGGGGAAAGGGGAAAAAAACCCCCCCCGGACCACTGGGAGGAAAAACCCCCCCCCTGGGCCCCCCCCGGGGGGGAGGACCCCCCCCCAACCCCTTGGGGGGGGAAACCCCCCCAATGCCTGGGGGGAAAACCCCACCAAACGCCCAAAGGGGAGGACCCCCAAAACCGGGAATTTTGGGGGGGGGAAAAAAAACCCCCCCCCAAAAGGGGGCCAAAAACCCCCTTTTTCCCCCCTTTTTAATCCCCCCGGAGCCCCCCAAAAAAGGGGGCCCCCCCCGGGGCCGGCGCCCTTTGGGGGCCAAAGGAAAATTTTTTCCCCTCTTCGGAAGGGGGCCCAAAGGGGGGAAATGCCCTTTTTTTTTACCCAAAAACCCTCCTCCGCCCCCCGGGGCCCCCCCCCGTTTCCCCTCCTTTTCCCCCCCCCCCCCGGGCCCCCCCCCCCTGCCTTTCCCCTCTCCGTTCGCCCCTTTTCCCTTTGGGGTTAAGGGCTTTCCCCCCCTTCCCCTTTTTTCCCCCCCCCCCCCCCCGCCCCCCCTCCCCCTTTTTGGCCCCCCCTTTGCCCCTCCCCCTTTTTCCCCCCACCTCCTTGGTCCTCCCCCCGGCCCCCCCCCTTTTTTCCCCCCCCCCCCGCCCCCCTCCTTTTTTTCCCCCCCCCCGCCCCCCCTTTTTTCCCCTCCCCCCGTTGCCCCCCTTTTCCCCCCCCCCCCCCCCTCCTTTTCCCCCCCCCCCTTTGGGGGAAAACCTCTTCCCCCCCCCCCTTTTTTTCCTCCCCCCCCTTCCCCCCTTTGGGCCCCCCCCCCCCCCGCCCCCCCCCCCCTGTTTTTCTCCCCTCCTTTTTCCCCCCCCGGGGTTTCCCCCCTTTCCCCTTTTCCCCCCCCCCCGGCCCCCCCTCTTTTCCCCCCCCCGCTTGGGGGGCCTCCTCCCCCCGTTCCCCCATTTGCTCCCCCCCCCCCCCTTCCCCCTTTTGTCCCCCCCCTTCCCCCCCCCTTTTTTCCCCCCCCCCCCTCCCCCCCCCCCCCCCCGGGGGGCCCCCCCCCTTCTCTTTTCCCCCGTTGGACCTCCCTTTTTCCCCCTTTTTTTCCCCCCTTGGACCCCCTTTCCTCCCCCCCCCGCTTTTTTGGGGCCCCCCCCCTTTGCCCCCTTTTTTTTCCCCCCCCCTCCCTCCCCTTCCCCCCCCCCTTTTTTGGCCCCCTTTTTCCCCCCCCTTTTTCCGATTTTTTCCCCCCCCCCTTCCCCCTTTTTCCCCCCCCCGGGGGGCCCCCCCCTCTTTTCCCCCCCCCCGGGGGTCCCCGCCCTTTTTTCCCCCGTGGGGTCCCCTTTTTTCCTCCCCCCCCCCCCCGGCCCCCCCCTCCCCCCCCCTCTTTCCCCCCCCCCCCCCCCCTCCCGTTTTCCCCCCCCCCCCCCCCTCTTTCGGGCCCCCCCCCCCCCCCACCCTTTTTTCTGCCCCTTTTTCCCCCCCCCCCCCCTTTCTCCTTTCCCCCCGGGTTCCCCCCTCCTTTTCCTCTCCCCCCCCCCGGACCCCCTCTTTCCCCTTTCCCCCCCCCCTTTTTTTTCCCCCCCTTTCCCCCCCCTTTTCCCCCCCCCCCCCCCACCCCCTTTTTTCCCCCCCGGGGGCCCCCCCCTTCCCCTCCCCCCCCCTTTGGGCCCCCCCCCCTTCCCCCCCCTTTCCCCCGTTTGTTCCCCCCCCCCCCTCTCCCCCTTTTTTGCCCCCCCCCCCTCCCCCCTTTCCCCGTTTTGGGCCCCCCCCCTTTTTTCCCCCCCTTTTTCCCCCCCGGGGGGGCCCCCCCTTTTTTTCCCCCCCCCGGGTTGGTTCCCCTCCCCCTTTTCCCCCCCCCCCCCGGCCCCCCCCCCTCCCCCCCTTTTTTTTTCCCCCCCCCCTTTCCCCCCCCCTTTTCCCCCGTTTTGGGGCCCCTTTTTTCCCCCCCCCCCCCTTTTGGGCCTTCCCCCCCTCTTTCCCCCCCTTTTTTCCCCCCCCCCCCGGGCCTTTCTTCCCCCCCCCGTTGGGAAACCCCCTTTTCCCCCCCCTTTTTGGGGGTTTTTTTCCTTCCCCCCCTTTTGCCCCCCTTTTTTCCCCCCCCCCCTTTTTAAAGGGGCCCCTTCTTTTCCTCTCCCCCCCCCGGGGGCCCCCCTTTTTTTTCCCCCCTTTTTCCCCCCTTTTTTTTCCCCCCCCCCTTCCCCCTTCCCGGGTTGGGTCCCCCCCCCCCTTTTCCGCTGCCCTTCCCCCCCTCTTCCCCCCCCTTGGGGGTTCCCCCCTTTTTTCCCCCCCCGGGGGTTGGGGCCCCCCCCCCCCCCCTTTTCCTGCCCCCCCTTTTTTCCCCCCCCTCTTCCCCCCCGGGGCCCCCCTTCCTTCGCCCCCCCCGGGGGGGGCCCCCCCTGCCCCCTTCCCCCCCTTTTCCCCCCCCCCCCCCCTCCCCTTTCCGGGGGTTTCCCCCCCTTTCCCCCCCCTTTTTGGGGTGTTCCCCCCCCCCGCCTCTTCCGGGGGCCCCCCCCCCTCCTCTCTCCCCCCCCCGGGGTTTTCCCCCCCCCCCTCTTTCCCTTGGTTTCCCTTCCCCCTTTTTTTTTTGGGGGGCCCCCCTTTTTTTCCCCCCTTTGGGGTTTCCCCTTTTCCCCCCCTTTTCCCCCCCCCAAGGGGCCCTTTCCCCTTTCCCCCAGGGGTTTTCCCCCCTTTTCCTATTTCCCCCTTTTTAAACCCCCTTTTCCCCCCCCGGGTTTGGGGGTTCCCCCTTTTTAATTTCCTAACCCCCGGGGTTGGGTATTTCCATAATTTTAAAAGGTTTAGTAAAACCATTCCCTTTTGGGTTTAAAAATTTAATTTAATTTCCTTAAAGGGCTCTTTAAATTTTTATTACCGGTTTTGGGGAAATTTTTTTTCATAGTTTTCTCCTTTTCCTTCAAATGGGCTATTAAATTTTTAAATTTAAAACTGGGAAAAAGGCCTTTTTTCTTTTCCTTTTTTAAAAAATTTTTAAATTTTTTAAAAATTCCCCAAAAATTTTTTTAACCCCCTTTTTAAAAGGTGGAAAATTTAAATTTTTTTAAAGGGAAGGGAAAAACCCGCAAATTTTTTTTTACTTTTTTGGGGACCCCTTTTTTAAAAGGGGGTTATTTTCCTTTTTCCCTTTTTTAAAAGGGGGCCCCCGGGGGGCAAACCCCCCTTGTTCCCCTATTCCCCAACCCCACCCGGGCCCCACCCCCCGGGCCCCAAAGGAACAGTTTTGGGGTAGGGCCCGGGGGGACCCCCAAAACCCCCCAAAAAAACCGTACCGGAAAAAGGGGGGAAGGAAAAAGGGGGTAAAATTTTTCCTTCCCCCCCTTTAGGAAAGGGAAAAAAAAAAAATCTAAAAGGGGAAGGGCCCTTTATTACCTAAGGGGGACGGGGAAAACCCCCCCTCTAACGTAGGGAAAAAACCCCCAAAAATTTTTGGGGAAAATCCAATTTCCCCCCCGGGAAAAAAAACCCAAAAAATTGGGGGAAAAAATTTTAAATATTTATGGGGAAATCTTTCTTAACCTTTTTTTGGGGAGTAATTAAACCTTTTATTCCCCCTTTTTTTTTGGGGAAAAGGGAAACTCAAAATTTTTTTTGTAGGAATAAACCTCTTTTCTCTTTTTCTCATGGGGGGGGGTTTTAAAATTTTTCCCCTTTTTTGATAATAAATTTTTTTTTCTTATTTTGGGATGGAGGGTAAACTCTTATTCCTTTTGGGGGGAAAATAAAAAAATTTTTTTTTGGGGGGGGGTAAACCTTTTATATTTCTTTTTGGTGTGGGGGGAAAACCCCAAATTTTCTTTACGTGATGGGAAGGAAACCAAAAACGGGCTTAGGGTCCCCCTATCCCTTTTTTTTGGGGGGGTTTGGGAAAGGGAAACCCTTTTTTTTCTAATTTTTGATGGGGAAAAAAATTTAACAATTTTCCTGGTGGGGGCCTTCAATTTTTTTAAAATTTGGGAGGGGGGGAAACTTTTTAAAATAACCGAGGGGTTCCCCTATTTTCTTTACCTAGGGGGGCCCCCCCCTTTTTTTTCATTGCTGAGTAAGGGAAAATTTTTTTTTCTTTTTCTGGGGAAAAAAAACCCTTCAAACTCTTTTTAAAAGGGAAGGAAACTCCGTTTCTTTTTCTTTGGGAAAGGGTTTTCTTTTTCTTTTATCCCGGGGGGGGGAAAATTTTTTCTTTATCGGGAGGGAGGGTTTTTTTCCTTTCCTGATGGGGGAAAAACCCCCAATTTTTTTTTTCCTGGGGAATTTCCCAATTCCTTTTCGGGGTTGGGGCCCCTTTTTTCTTTTTGCATTTTTTAAACCCATATTCCCCTTTTGCTTTTGGGGGAAACTCAAAATTTATTTGCTAAAGGGGGGGGTAAAAAACCCCCATTTTTTATTTCTTGGGGGGGTTTCCTTTTTAATCTTATTTTTAAAAAAGGGTAAAACCCTTTTTTCTTTAAAAAGGGGGAAATCTCCATTTTTAAAATTTTTTTTTGCGGGGGGGGGTAATTTTTAAATTTTTTAAAATTGTGGGGGGTAAACCCCCTTTTCCCCTCCTGGGGTAAGGTCCTTTTAAACCCTTTTTTGGAGAGTAAAAACTTTTTTCTATTTCGTGGGTGGGGGAAAAAATTTAAATTTTTAACCCCCCCGAAAGGGGTTTTTTTTAATTTTCCCCTTTGGGGGGGGGTTCCCCCTTTTTTTTTAGGGGGAAAGGGCTCTTTTTAACCTTTTAAGGGAGAGGTTTTTTCCCAAATTTTTTTGGGGGGGGAGGGGGCCCTTTTTTTTTAAGGGGGGGGTAAATCTTATCCTTAACGTTTGGGGGGAAATTTTCTTAAAATTTTTTATTCTTTAGAGGTTCTTTTTTTCCCCAAACTCTGAGGGAGAAAATTTCTTTTTAAAACCTTTAAAAACCTTTTTTTTTTAAAATAAGGGAAATTTCCCAAATTTTTTTTAAAAAATCCTTTTCCCTTTTTTTTTCGGGGGGTAAATCTTTTTCCCCCTTAATCGGGGGGGTAAAAATATTTTCAAACCTTTTTTGGGGGGGGCCCTTAAAAAATCTAAACTCCCGGGGGTAAGGGAAAACCCTAAAATTTTTTTTCCTTTTTGGGGCCCTTTTTTTACCCCTTTTTCTGGTAAGGGAAAAATTTTTTTTTCATATTTTCGGGGGTTTGGGGGGCTCTTTCTTTTTTATGGAAAAATCTTTAACCCTTTTTATCGGGGGGGGTAAAAATTTTAACCCCAATTCGGATGGGGAAAACTCTTCTTCCCTTTTTTTTTTAAGGGAAACTCTTTAAATTTTTTTTTACTGTGGTTGGGAAAACTTTCAATTTCACCCGGGAGAGGTAAAACCCTTTTTTCCCAAAAAGGTGAGGGGGGAAAACCTTTTCCCTTCCCTTTTTCCCGGGGGGGCCCCCAAACTCCTTTTAACGGTTGGGGTTAAAATCCTTTCCCTTTTTTTTTTTGGGTCCCCCATAACCCCCTTTTTGGGGAAAATTAATTTAAAACCCTTTTCCCCCCGGGAAAATTTTTAATTTTTTTAATTTCTTATTTCCTGTTGGGGGGAAAATCTTTTAACTCTCTATTTCTGGGGGGGGAAAGGAAACCCCTTTTCTCTTTTCCTTGGGAAAAAACCCTTTTTTTTTAAACCCGGAGTGGGGGGAAATCTTTTAATCCTAAGGGAGGGGGAAAAATTTCATAATCTCTTAAATTCCGGGGGAAAGGGCCCTTTTTTTTTTTTCTGGGAATAAACCCTTTTAACTCAAATTTTGGGTGGGGAAAATTTTTCCCTTTTTGTAAGGGAAGGAAAACTTTTAAAACCAATTTGGGTGGGAATAAAACCCCCCCCATTCCCTTTTCCTTGGGGGAAATTTTAAAATTCTTTTTCCTGGTTTGGAAATAAAACCCATTTCAAAGGTGGGGGGGGCCCTATATTCAATTTTTTCCCGATGGAGGGTAAACCCCCTTTTTTTAAATCCCAAAGGGGGTTAAAATTTTAATTTTAAAACCTTTAGGAATTTTAAAAAATCAAATTTTTTCGTGGTGGAAGTAAACTCCCCAATTTTCCTTTCCAAAGGGGGGGGTTTTTTTCTTTTTTACCGGGGGGGGGGCTCCCTTTTTTTTTGTTTTTGGGGGGGGGAAATTTCTTTCCTCCCTTTTCTGGGGGAAGAAAACTCCATACTTTTATCGTAGTGGGAAAAAATCTTTAATCCATTATTTGGGGGGGGGTAAACCTATACAATCTCTGATGGGGGAAACCCTTTTCCCAAAAAATTTTTTGTGGGGGAAAAAAACTCTTTCGTGGTGGGGTAAACCTTTTTTTTTTAAACCCGGGGGGGAGTCTCTTTTTTCCCCAAACTTAGTTAAAAACCCTTTTTGGGAACGGTTTCAGGGATTTTACTCAAATCTCTTCATTGTGCCCAAGAAGGACGGGTCCGTCCGCCCTGTGCTGGACCTAAAGCTTCTCAACAAGCACGTCAAAGTGAGGCATTTTCGCATGGAATCACTGCGCTCAGTGATAGCCTCGATGTCTCAAGGGGAATTCTTGGCATTCATAGACATAAAGGATGCATACCTGCACATCCCAATCGCCCCAGCTCACCAACGGTTTCTGCGCTTTGCAATTGGAGACGACCATTTCCAGTTCGTGGCTCTCCCCTTCGGCTTGGCCACTGCACCACGAGTATTCACCAAGGTGATGGCCTCCGTAGTCGCCATACTGCACTCGCAGGGTCTGTTGGTCATCCCCTACTTGGACGACCTCCTGGTCAAGGCTCCCTCACATCAGGAATGCCAACAAGCGGTGTCCGCGACTCTGTCAACGCTCAAGAGGTTCGGCTGGATAGTCAACCTCCCGAAGTCGGTCCTAGTGCCCACCCAGAGTCTGGTGTTTCTGGGTATGCTTTTCGACACTCGTACGGCGCTGGTGCGTCTGCCTCACGAGAAGGTTGTCTCTCTCCAAGCGGGAGTTCGCTCCATCCTCCCTTCTCGCTCGTACTCCATCAGGCATCTGATGCAGATCCTGGGAAAGATGGTAGCTTCAATCGAAGCAGTTCCATTTGCACAGCTCCATCTGCTTCCCCTTCAGCTGGAGATCCTGCGTGTCTGGGACAAGAATCCGAGGACCTTGGACCACAAGATCCCCCGAAACAGGAGACTCCCTCCAGTGGTGGCTGACATATCCGTCCCTGTCTCAGGGTCGCTCCCTCCTCCCGCCATCTTGGTCAGTGGTCACTACGGACGCCAGTCTCTCCGGCTGGGGAGCGGTGTTTCTTCACCACAGGTCCCAGGGTACATGGTCTCCGCTGGAGTCCTCCCTTCCCATCAATGTTCTGGAAATCAGGGCGGCGTATCTGGCGCTTCTGGCGTTTCAGCCGCTCTTAAGCGGCCGCCAGGTGAGGATCCAATCAGACAACGCGACGGCCGTCGCTTAGGCTGGTTTCACACTGCAGTTTTTTCACTGATCAGTGTCCATCAGATTTGTGTGCCAAAACCCGTAGAGGAACCAGGAGGGGAACTTGCACAGAAAAACTATAATTGAAAGATTGACCCCTGTTCTGAGTTTTGGAGACAATCCTGGTTTTGGCACACAAATCTGATGGACACTGATCAGAGAAAAAACTGCAGTGTGAAAGCAGCCTTACATCAATCATCAGGGAGGCACTCGCAGCACCCTGGCGATGCTGGAAGTTCAAAAAATCCTGTCCTGGGCGGAGGCCACAGGCTCCGCCATCTCAGCGGTCCACATCCCGGGGGGGGACAACTGGGAAGCGGACTATCTCAGCCGTCAGGGCATGGACCCGGGCGAATGGTCTCTGAACCCGGAAGTATTCCAAGCCATTTGCAGGCGGTGGGGGACGCTGGATGTCGACTTGATGGCATCTTTCCTCAACAACAAAGTTCCAGTTTTCATAGCCAGGGCTCACGACCACAGGGCGTTGGCGGCGGATGCACTGGTCCAGGATTGGTCTCAGTTTCGCCTGCCATACGTGTTCCCACCTCTGGCCCTGTTACCCCGGGTGTTCCGCAAGATACGGACGGAATGTCGCCGTGTGATTTTGATCGCACCCAATTGGCCCAGGAGAGCCTGGTTCCCGGAACTGCTCCGCCTCGCCGACGGCGAACCTTGGAGTCTTCCAGATCGTCCAGACCTTCTCTCTCAAGGTCAATTCTTCCGCCACAATTCTGCGGCACTCAGGTTGACTGCTTGGCCCTTGAATCCTGGGTCCTGACACAATCGGGTCTTCCCCGGGAAGTTCAGGACACCATGAAACAAGCTCGTAATCCTGCCTCGCAAAAGATTTATCACCGGACGTGGAGAATTTTTCTCTCCTGGTGCCTTACTAAGGGCCATTCTCCGTGGCCCTTCTCCTTGCCAACATTACTTTTGTTTCTTCAGTCGGGTCTAGACTCTGGTCTTGCCCTGAGTTCTCTGAAAGGACAGGTTTCAGCTCTCTCAGTCCTTTATTACAAAAGGCTGGCTAGGCTCCCACAGGTTCGCACATTTATGCAAGGGGTGGCCCACATTGTCCCTCCTTACAAGCGTCCTCTCGAACCTTGGGATCTTAATTTGGTTCTCTCGGCTCTCCAGAATCCTCCATTTGAACCTATCTCAGATATCCCTTTGTCCACCCTTTCACAAAAGGTGGCATTTTTGGTGGCTATCACCTCACTTCGGCGGGTGTCATGCAAGCCTCCATTCTTAGTGGTACATCAGGACAAGGTTGTCCTGCGTCCCGTTCCTTCTTTTCTCCCGAAGGTGGTCTCTCCTTTCCACCTCAATCAGGATATCTCTCTTCTGTCTTTTTGCCCAAACCCAGTTCACAGGTTTGAAAAGGCCCTCCACAACTTGGACTTGGTCAGGGCCCTGAGGGTGTACTTGTCTCGCACAGCCCCTCTCCGTCGGACGGACTCCCTCTTCATTCTCTCGGCTGGACGCGGCAAGGGCTCTTCCGCTTCCAAGGCCACAATTGCCCGTTGGATCAGGTCGGCTATATTGGAGGCCTATTCGGCCTCGCACACGTCGCCCCCGGCGGGTCTCAAGGCGCATTCCACCAGGGCTGTGGGCTCTTCTTGGGCTTTGCAGCACCAAGCCTCGGCCCAACAGGTGTGTCAGGCCGCCACTTGGTCAAGCCTACACACATTTTCTAAACATTACCAGGTACATGTTCAGGCCTTAGCGGATGCAGGTCTGGGCAGACGCGTTCTCCAGGCGTCTGTTGCCCACCTGTAAATGCCTGAGTTGTCTGTCAGGGTGCAGTGGTTTTTTGCCACGCAGGGACTGCTTTTGGACGTCCCAATGTCGGGGTCTCCCAGATTTGGACGACAAGGAAAAAGAGAATTTTGTTTACTTACCGTAAATTCTTTTTCCTTTAGTCCTTAAATCTGGGAGACCCAGCACCCTCCTTTTTTTGCCCTACGGGCGTACCTGCGGCTCTTGTCAGCACATAGTCTTACTGTTGGCCACCGTTCTGGCCTTATAATTTTCCTGTTCAGCCCTGTTGGCCGGGAATTTGGTTTAAAGTGCAATGTTTTCCTCCTACTGGTTATATACCAAACTGACAGTATTCCTGCAGGGGGCGTATATGCTGCAGGGGAGAAGGAGGAGAAAATCTCTCCTATATTTGGTGTGACCTCCAGGGGCAGCATATAACACCCAATGTCAGGGTCTCCCAGATTTAACGACTAAAGGAAAAAGAATTTACGGTAAGTAAACAAAATTCTCTTTTTTTATACAGAAAGCAAGAGGCGTGTTAGAATTCTGGAACTTTCTACAAAGTGATCATCTCCTAATTGGTCAATCCTTATCAAACTATTCTAATACCTAAATTCCTTTCTTAATGGGCTGGTTCATATTTCAGATACATATTCATGGAACGTGGGCGCCATCTAGTGTATAACAGACAACATGACATTTCCAAATGAAAATATATGGAAAAAGAGAAGAGTTGTGATATTTTTAACCCTATAAATTCCATTCCTCAACAGTCCCCCCCCTAAATTCACAACTTTTCTCCAAAAACCTATGATGTACCTCCATGCACATGGGTTTGGTGCATAAGGGTCCATCTTCATATTACTTTACTTTTTATTCAAGAGGGATTGAGTGATAAGGGACACTTGCACTTGTAACATTCCCATAACCCACCCCCCTGTTCTCTTAAAAATAAACAGCAATCATGAATATGGGACATCCAAAGGTAAAGCACAGACAGCACCACAACTCCATCCCCAGACTGTAGGGAGTCTCTGATCTACAAAACCTATTGAAAAAAAAGAGAAACCTCAAAATATGTTTGAAACAGTCTGAGAAATTGTGTATCAGAGCTTGTTACATATAGATATCACATAGAACTTTAAAAGTACAAGTCACCCCCCTTGGACATTTTAGTAACTTGTATCATATATATATATCACTATCATTAAAGAGAATTAACAAAGGATATGAAACTTTTGAAGTATCTGCAAATAAGCACAATTATCCACAAGAGGAGAGATACACAACAAAAATCATATTAATTTTGTAAATTTGTAAAAAATAATCACCCAGAATAGTACATAAGAACAAAGACATGACATTTACAGACTTTTAATAGTTGACCTGACCACTCCTAATAGTACCCTAGTAATGTCCTTAAAGCTGGAAACCTACCTACACAGCGGAGGTCGGCACCCTTCTGAACGCTTGTGGTGCCCCCGCTCCACGTCGACTCACCCTATATATCCCTAACCTTTCCCTGATCTTACATGTATATAAGGGTCACCAGGTATATACACAGTCAATAGTCTGTAATAGAAACAGGTCCTAGCAACCTGTCAAAGAACAAATAGGAACAATATAACAAGATAGAGTCAAACAGAAATAATAATAATAATAGACAATAGAATTATACTTATCAATGGTCTTTCAGTTTTCCTGAAAAACAGGTAAAAAAAAAAAAAAGAATAACAAAATAGCATAGAAAAGAACATACAACTATTTATTTACCATAGTATAATTAGTATCCAGTTAAACGGCAAAAATCATCTTATTTACTCATTCATTTACCTACTCTACTTCAGAACATTTTAACCAATATATTTGACTCTTATGATACTTTGTATAGGAGAGAAATCCACACATATTAGGACATTTTATACCGCCATTACCTAGATTAACTTTATTTTAACTTCAAATTGTACCTTGCCCTCTACCTCTAGACGTCACCTGTAGTGATCGTCAGTGTGATTATACCATCCTAGACTGGTAACATGGTGTCTACCTCACCGTGATTCACCAATTCTGCATTTTGTATGCTTACCGTAAGGGTTCATCAATCCAACACCGCTCCAGTTGCTCACAAAAATTGCAAAATTCAGAATCAATTGCTCTGATGACCTGATGCGAGGAATCTACCAGCGTCCAATGTAAGATCATGTTCTCACCTATACATACATCTGAAATAAAACACCCAAGAATTTGTATTCATTTAAAAAATCTGAAAATTCTTATTCAGCAATATAATTGCAATTCTCTATTAACTATATCGATAACTAGGCAACAAATAATACAACGCTGCAGAATATGTTGGCGCTATATCCAGAACCTTTTGGATTCAGTGTTGACTCCATCCCCCCCTTCGCATGAGGGAATCAATATTCTCCCCTCATTCTAGCCAATACAGATATGGGGAGAACAGTAAACAAAGAACACTTTGACCAGATTACCAGGGTGATATGTGGGAGTGAATGACTCCCTTCTGTTTCTCACATATCCCTGATACATGCGCCACTGTGAAACTCCCAACCTGCTCTCCCCCCCCCTCACTGAGAACAGAGACCAGTCTCATTCAGTTATATATCTAAGGACACCGTATTGAAATGAGAAAGTTTCTCTCTGCCACTCAGGATCTTAACTTTATGGAAAGTTGGGTCCAGCATATAAAATAAACACACTGACACAAACTCCTCTTACCCCCTCCCTTTTTTCTTTCTCCTCTCACAGCAAAATCATTGTCTCTAAGGCTGCCCTCACATTTGCGTATGGAGCGCAGCGTACCAAACGCAGCCAAACGCTTGCGCACATGCGTTCCTATGTTTAAGCAAGCACAGAAGGGAGGGGGGAGCGACTGATAAAACAGCACAGACAGACACACAGAACAAAGCAATTCCTAGCTAGTTTTCACAAATGTTGTTAACCCTTCAATTCCTGTAGTCACGTACAACTAATAACTCCAGTCATTACCTGAAACCCGTGACTTAATATCTAACTCTTCACTTCGCTTAATTTCTAACACTTCAAGAACTTTTCATAACGGAAAGAACACTTTTATATTATTTGACACCTCATCATACGTTATGCACAAGTTTACAAACTATTTTCCAACAATCCAGACATGCTTCCCAGCGGCTCCTGTAGCCGCCATCTTACCCCTTATAAGAGAGCAATTTTCGGGGAGACACTTAAGGGTATCAATACCTTTTTTTGCTAGGGTTTTCCAAATTAGAAAATTGATTTGATAACTGTAAGCAAAAATACACATCTACTCAGTATTTATCTGTCGGTATACAGAAACTTTGGCTGCGGGGGTAGGAGTGGAGGTGACTTGGGGTAGGATATAGTAGATTCTGTTGATATTGTCGTTATTGTGGGGCAGTGATTACATCATTGGAGATACTCCGGAATTAGTTCCGTGGTGTCCCCGCTGGCGGGACCGGCACTCCCTTCTCATGTGGCCTTGTTTGCCACAGCACCAGCAGACCCAGGCTTCTCTGGACTGACGTCTATACTGTTGTTGTGTCTGTGTTCGTGGTTGCCATGGCTGAGGTATGTCATATTGCTGTTGTGTCTGTGATCGTGGTTGCCATGGCTGAGGTATGTCATATTGCTGTTGTGTCTGTGATCGTGGTTGCCATGGCTGAGGCATGTCATATTGCTGTTGTGTGGCTATATTCCTTCTGCCCACAGCTATCAATATCTGGTGTTCCCCCTTGGTGACAAACATCTTTGAGCATATAACATCATGATTCTCCCTTATGTCCTCCTGGAATGATGAGTCAGCAGGTGGGTGTATATACACATGTTCTGAAGGGGCAGTGGCTGCACATGAAGTGGTGTCCGGGAGTCCTGCATCGCTGCCAGCCTCACTAACATACAGCGGCACCAGTGTAGTTAGGTGTTGAGTCGGGGTGTAGTGCATCCCTTTAGCGGTGAGTACTGGAAACAAGAGCGTTATTCGGCTGCCATTGGGTATAGTAAGATGGCCGCCGCCGGAAGTCAGTGAGGCATTATTTCTGGAAAAAGGGGATGGAGACGGCTGGTCTGGGAGTGAATTGGCCGCTGCGGGTGGGCTAGTCAAGTCAGGAGAATGTAGAGTACACACTTGTGGGCCGTCACATGTCATACACATCTTTAGTTTCTCCTTGATCACTCATCACTCCAGTCACACCGTCAGGTGTCCTCTGCCCCTCCTTCTCCATTAACTCCTACCTAAACTTTTTATGTGTTTATTTGCTCACACGGAGAATTGCCGTTAGCAGACTCCAAGCAACCTTCTCTCTGGCGGATTATGCTCTCACGGGGAATTTGCCCCTAGCAGTCCCCAAGCAATGCATCTGAGGGAGGCTATGTTTTTACTGAAGAGACAACATCCCTAGCCACGAACCGGTCTCTATCGGTGCAGCTGCTCACCGACCCGTGTCCGTTTAACTAGTTCAACGTCTGCCCTTGTCTCACCTGTGGCAGCCTACGTACCCGTTGGTATGCCTGCCCTTGTCTCACCTGTGGCAGCCTACGTACCCGTGGTATGCCTGCCCTTGTCTCACCTGTGGCAGCCTACGTACCCGTGGTATGCCTGCCCTTATCTCACCTGTGGCAGCCTACGTACCCATTGGTATGCCTGCCCTTGTCTCACCTGTGGCAGCCTACGTACCCATGGTATGCCTGCCCTTATCTCACCTGTGGCAGCCTACGTACCCATTGGTATGCCTGCCCTTGTCTCACCTGTGGCAGCCTACGTACCCGTGGTATACCTGCCCTTATCTCACCTGTGGCAGCCTACGTACCCATGGTATGCCTGCCCTTGTCTCACCTGTGGCAGCCTACGTACCCGTGGTATGCCTGCCCTCATCTCGCCTGCGACGACAGCCTGTGTTTAGTTTACTTTAACACCTGTCCAATCCACAAATCTGACAGCCTGTGTTTAAGTGGTGAACGATAATGCGTCTTAACAGCTATACATATACAAAATGGCCTTCCCTCCTCGTCCAACACAAGCAGGAAAATGTCTATACTTTCTATGTCTGATCTCTCAACGGGGCAGAGTACCGTGTATCATGGCTGATGGAGTTGGGCGGACGGTTTGTGCTCACGTTCAACCCCCGATATGGGCAACCAGGTAGTTACCGTCACCTAACACCCTCGTGCTCCGGCCACACCCCTATAGGATCACACCACCACCCCCCGAATCACTGGCAAGTAATCACGTATACATGTTATACATGACACTTACCGTGATCTGGGGTTGATCAGGTCCCTTCGGTGAGCAGTGGGTCTCCGTCAGGAGCGCCGTGCGGGGCCACGGAGGCGCCTGGTTCCCTCACGGGGGTCCCAGTTCGGGCAGCCAATTGTTGAGGGTCTCAGTTCAATCATAAGTCCATCAGCCACTCCTGATTATTTATATATTTAGGCAATTATGCACGTCTGCATTATCGCAAGTAAATGATACGGACACCAGAGCCGTCTCAAGCCTTACTCTTGCCTACGCCGTATAAGATCAAGCACTGCACAGGCGTTTATTGAAACACACATTTTTATACAGAAAGCAAGAGGCGTATTAGAATTCTGAAACTTTCTACAAAGTGATCATCTAATTGGTCAATCCTTATCAAACTATTCTAATACTTAAATTCCTTTCTTAATGGGCTGGTTCATATTTCAGATATATATTCATGGAGCGTGGGCGCCATCTAGTGTATAACAGACAACATGACATTTCCAAATGAAAATATATGGAAAAAGAGAAGAGTTGTGATATTTTTAACCCTATAAATTCCATTCCTCAACAACAGGAGCAAACAGTGGTGAAGAAGACGTCTGGGGAGTGTATGACCCCCCATCTGTCTGGAGGAGGGAGCAAGACCCCAGAACCCCTGCACCCCCCGACACCGGAGAAGAAGATCCGACACCTCACCAACAAGATTACTGAGCTGCTGAGCAGAGAGGTGACTGCTGGGACATTATACAGTGTACACTGGAGGAGAGGAGACTGCTGGACATTATACAGTGTACACTGGAGGAGAGGAGACTGCTGGGAGATTATACAGTGTACACTGGAGGAGAGGAGACTGCTGGAGATTATACAGTGTACACTGGAGGAGAGGAGACTGCTGGGGGATTATACACTGAAGGAGAGGAGACTGCTGGGACATTATACAGTGTACACTGGAGGAGAGGAGACTGCTGGAGATTATACAGTGTACACTGGAGGAGAGGAGACTGCTGGGAGATTATACAGCGTACACTGGAGGAGAGGAGACTGCTGGGAGATTATACATTGTACACTGGGGAGAGGAGACTGCTGGGAGATTATACAGTGTACACTGGAGGAGAGGAGGCTGCTGGGAGATTATACAGTGTACACTGGAGGAGAGGAGACTGCTGGGGATTATACAGTGTACACTGGAGGACAGGAGACTGCTGGGAGATTATACAGTGTACACTGGAGGAGAGGAGACTGCTGGGACATTATACAGTGTATAGTGGAGGAGAGGAGACTGCTGGGGGATTATACAGTGTACACTGGAGGAGAGGTGACTGCTGGGGATTATACAGTGTACACTGGAGGAGAGGTGACTGCTGGGACATTATACAGTGTACACTGGAGGAGAGGAGACTGCTGGGAGATTATACAGTGTACACTGGAGGAGAGGAGACTGCTGGGAGATTATACAGTGTACACTGGAGGAGAGGGACTGCTGGGAGATTATACAGTGTACACTGGAGGAGAGGAGACTGCTGGGACATTATACAGTATACACTGGAGGAGAGGAGACTGCTGGGGATTATACAGTGTACACTGGAGGAGAGGAGACTGCTGGGGGATTATACAGTGTACACTGGAGGAGAGGAGACTGCTGGGACATTATACAGTGTACACTGGAGGAGAGGAGACTGCTGGGGGTTATACAGTGTACACTGGAGGAGAGGAGACTGCTGGGGGATTATCCAGTGTACACTGGAGGAGAGGAGACTGCTGGGAGGTTATACAGTGTACACTGGAGGAGAGGAGACTGCTGGGAGGTTATACAGTGTACACTGGAGGAGAGGAGACTGCTGGGAGGTTATACAGTGTACACTGGAGGAGAGGAGACTGCTGGAGATTATACAGTGTACACTGGAGGAGAGGAGACTGCTGGGAGGTTATACAGTGTACACTGGAGGAGAGGAGACTGCTGGGAGATTATACAGTGTACACTGGAGGAGAGGAGACTGCTGGGAGATTATACAGTGTACACTGGAGGAAGGAGACTGCTGGGAGATTATACACTGGAGGAGAGGAGACTGCTGGGAGATTATACAGTGTTCACTGGAGGAGAGGAGACTGCTGGAGATTATACAGTGTACACTGGAGGAGAGGAGACTGCTGGGAGATTATACAGTGTACACTGGAGGAGAGGAGACTGCTGGGAGATTATACAGTATACACTGGAGGAGAGGAGACTGCTGGGACATTATACAGTGTACACTGGAGGAGAGGAGACTGCTGGGACATTATACAGTGTACACTGGAGGAGAGGAGACTGCTGGGAGATTATACAGTGTACACTGGAGGAGAGGAGACTGCTGGGAGATTATACAGGGTACACTGGAGGAGAGGAGACTGCTGGGAGATTATACAGTGTACACTGGAGGAGAGGAGACTGCTGGGAGATTATACAGTGTACACTGGAGGAGAGGAGACTGCTGGGACATTATACAGTGTACACTGGAGGAGAGGAGACTGCTGGGAGATTATACAGTGTACACTGTAGGAGACTGCTGGGAGATTATACAGTGTACACTGGAGGAGAGGAGACTGCTGGGGGATTATACAGTGTACACTGGAGGAGAGGAGACTGCTGGGAGATTATCCAGTGTACACTGGAGAGAGGAGACTGCTGGAGATTATACAGTGTACACTGGAGGAGAGGAGACTGCTGGGAGATTATACAGTGTACACTGGAGGAAAGGAGACTGCTGGGGGATTATACAGTGTACACTGGAGGAGAGGAGACTGCTGGGAGATTATACAGTGTACACTGGAGGAGAGGAGACTGCTGGGGATTATACAGTGTACACTGGAGGAGAGGAGACTGCTGGGAGATTATACAGTGTACACTGGAGGAGAGGAGACTGCTGGAGATTACTACACTGGAGGAGAGGAGACTGCTGGGAGATTATACAGTGTCACTGGAGGAGAGGAGACTGCTGGGAGATTATACATGTACACTGGAGGAGAGGAGACTGCTGGAATTATACAGTGTACACTGGAGGAGAGGAGACTGCTGGAGATTATACAGTGTACACTGAGGAGAGACTGCTGGAGATTATACAGTTACACTGGAGGAGAGGAGACTGCTGGGGACATTATACAGTGTACACTGGAGGAGAGGAGACTGCTGGACATTATACAGTGTACACTGGAGGAGAGGAGACTGCTGGGAATTATACAGTGTACACTGGAGGAGAGGAGACTGCTGGGAATTATACAGTTACAACTGGAGGAAAGGAGACTGCTGGGGGATTATACAGTGTACACTGGAGGAGAGGAGACTGCTGGAGATTATACAGGTACACTGGAGGAGAGAGACTGCTGGGAGATTATACAGTGTACACTGGAGGAGAGGAACTGCTGGAGATTATACAGTGTACACTGGAGGAGAGGAGACTGCTGGGATTATACATACACTGGAGGAGAGGAGACTGCTGGGAGATTATACAGTGTACACTGGAGGAGAACTGCTGGGAGATTATACAGTGTACACTGGAGAGAGGAGACTGCTGGGAATTATACATACTGGAGGAGAGGAGACTGCTGGAGATTATACAGTGTACACTGGAGGAGAGGAGACTGCTGGGAATTATACAGTGTCACACTGGAGAGAGGAACTGCTGGGAGATTATACAGTGTACACTGGAGAGAGGAGACTGCTGGGAGATTATACAGTGTACACTGGAGGAGAGGAGACTGCTGGGAGATTATACAGTGTACACTGGAGGAGAGGAGACTGCTGGGAGATTATACAGTACACTGGAGGAGAGGAGACTGCTGGACATTATACAGTGTACACTGGAGGAGAGGAGACTGCTGGAATTATACAGTGTACACTGAGGAGAGGAGACTGCTGGGAGATTATACATGACACTGGAGGAGAGGAGACTGCTGGAGATTATACAGGTACACTGGAGGAGAGGAGACTGCTGGGAGATTATACAGTGTACACTGGAGGAGAGGAGACTGCTGGGAGATTATACAGTGTACACTGGAGGAGAGGAGACTGCTGGGAATTATACAGTACACTGGAGGAGAGGAGACTGCTGGGGATTATACAGTGTACACTGAGAAGGAGACTGCTGGGAGATTATACAGGGGGGGGGGGGATTATACAGTGTACACTGAGGAGAGGAGACTGCTGGAGATTATCCAGTGTACACTGGAGGAGAGGAGACTGCTGGGAGATTATACAGTGTACACTGGAGGAGAGGAGACTGCTGGGAGATTATACAGTGTACACTGGAGGAAAGGAGACTGCTGGGACATTATACAGTGTACACTGGAGGAGAGGAGACTGCTGGGACATTATACAGTGTACACTGGAGGAGAGGAGACTGCTGGGACATTATACAGTGTACACTGGAGGAGAGGAGACTGCTGGGAGATTATACAGTGTACACTGGAGGAGAGGAGACTGCTGGGAGATTATACAGTGTACACTGGAGGAGAGGAGACTGCTGGGACATTATACAGTGTACACTGGAGGAGAGGAGACTGCTGGGGGATTATACAGTGTACACTGGAGGAGAGGAGACTGCTGGGAGATTATACAGTGTACACTGGAGGAGAGGAGACTGCTGGGGGATTATACAGTGTACACTGGAGGAGAGGAGACTGCTGGGAGATTATACAGTGTACACTGGAGGAGAGGTGACTGCTGGGAGATTATACAGTGTACACTGGAGGAGAGGAGACTGCTGGGAGATTATACAGTGTACACTGGAGGAGAGGAGACTGCTGGGACATTATACAGTGTACACTGGAGGAGAGGAGACTGCTGGGAGATTATACAGTGTACACTGGAGGATAGGAGACTGCTGGGAGATTATACACTGGAGGACAGGAGACTGCTGAGGGATTATACAGTGTACACTGGAGGAGAGGAGACTGCTGGGACATTATACAGTGTACACTGGAGGAGAGGTGACTGCTGGGATATTATACAGTGTACACTGGAGGAGAGAGACTGCTGGGGGATTATACAGTGTACACTGGAGGAGACTGCTGGGATATTATACAGTGTACACTGGAGGAGAGGAGACTGCTGGGGGATTATACAGTGTACACTGGAGGAGAGGAGAGGAGACTGCTGGGAGATTATACAGTGTACACTGGAGGAGAGGAGACTGCTGGGAGATTATACGTTATACACTGGAGGATTCTGGGTAATGTCTGTCTCGTTGGTTGTCAGGTTCCTCTCCGGTGTGAGGACGTCGCTGTCTTCTTCTCCATGGAGGAGTGGGATTATGTAGAAGGACACCGGGATCAGTATAAGGACGTTGTGGTGGAGGAGCAGCGGCTTCTTGTATCTCCAGGTAAGAGGAGACGTCCGTCCGTCCTTTCTTTGTCAGTGTTGTGGTTGTTTTCTGTGTTTGGCTCTAGTAGATGTCATAGTCGTACTGATGTCTCCGGTCGTGCAGACACCTCCTCACTCACCAATCAGGATCATGTGTGTTAGTTGTAACATTATTTTGCTTTGTCTGACTTTGCACTGATGATCATGGAGGATGAGCCGGTCTGGTCCGGTCTGCTCTGGGAGCCGATCTGCTCTGGGAGCCGATCTGCTCTGGGAGCCGATCTGCTCTGGTCTTCTCTGGGAGGTGGTCTGCTCTGGTAGCCGGTCTGGTGTGGTCTGCTCTGGTCTGCTCTGGGAGGTGGTCTGCTCTGGTAGCCGGTCTGGTGTGGTCTGCTCTGGGAGGTGGTCTGCTCTGGTAGCCGGTCTGGTGTGGTCTGCTCTGGTCTGCTCTGGGAGGTGGTCTGCTCTGGTAGCCGGTCTGGTGTGGTCTGCTCTGGGAGGTGGTCTGCTCTGGTAGCCGGTCTGGTGTGGTCTGCTCTGGTCTGCTCTGGGAGGTGGTCTGCTCTGGTAGCCGGTCTGGTGTGATCTGCTCTGGGAGGTGGTCTGCTCTGGGAGCCGGTCTGCTCTGGCTGAATTTCCAGACGCATACATAATATCCCTATGAGTCCTAAGTATCTGACGGGGTGAGAGGGTTTAGTCATTTACATGAAATTAGCAATATACAACCTTGGAGAATGGGGCTCTAAGCCGACTGACAAGAAATTTACCGCATCCGTATTACGCCCCAAGTGTAATCCCAGGTATGTAATGGAGGAGCGCACTCTTGGTATCCTGCAGATATTGTGTTCTGGGCCTGCCCTACCTGTGTGACATCCCTCCCCTTGGAACACAATTTCTCATTTCCCTTCATTAAAGACGACCTGTCACCTCCCCCATGGATGTGAATCTAAGTGCAGCACTGAATGCCGCATGTCTGCTGCATTCAGGCAAGGGGTCTCCATGTGTTTGTGCCGCTTGTACCCCGAGATATAGGCTTTGATAAACCCACAATTAGAAGCCATGGAGGCGGCCCTTGTGCTTGGAGCCACCTCGCACCACGGAGGCATTTCACTCCCCTGCATCTCTGTTCCTCCTCGTTTACATGCCCTCGCCACCTCCCTCCTGCCGGTCATTTCTTCCTCACCTGCGCCTCCTTGTGTTGCTTGACGCAGGTGCAGAGCGAGTTATCACTTCTTGTGGTCCCGGCTGCCTGTCCC
This sequence comes from Allobates femoralis, assembly GCA_033576535.1. NCBI lineage: Eukaryota > Metazoa > Chordata > Amphibia > Anura > Aromobatidae > Allobates > Allobates femoralis. The sequence continues at coordinate 2,693,075 of JARQOC010000013.1, read as the reverse complement.
GCCTCCTGCTGTGACGTCCTCTCCTTTTCCCGCCCTGCTCCATGTTATGCTGTATACACGGAGCAGGGTGGGAATCCTGCTCTTGCGCAGAGACCTCCTCAAGCTCGTTATCAGAAGCCCTCCTCAAGCTTGTTATCAGAAGCCCTCCTCGAGCTCGTTATCAGAAGCCCTCCTCGAGCTTGTTATCAGAAGCCCTCCTCGAGCTCGTTATCAGAAGCCTCCTCGAGCTCGTTATCAGAAGCCCTCCTCGAGCTCGTTATCAGAAGCCCTCCTCGAGCTCGTTATCAGAAGCCCTCCTCGAGCTCGTTATCAGAAGCCCTCCTCGAGCTCGTTATCAGAAGCCCTCCTCGAGCTCGTTATCAGAAACCCTCCTCGAGCTCGTTATCAGAAGCCCTCCTCGAGCTCGTTATCAGAAGCCCCTCCTCGTCAGAGCTCGAGTTATCAGAAGCCCTCCTCGAGCTCGTTATCAGAAGCCCTCCTCGAGCTCGTTATCAGAAGCCCTCCTCGAGCTCGTTATCAGAAGCCCTCCTCGAGCTCGTTATCAGAAGCCCTCCTCGAGCTCGTTATCGAAGCCTCCTCGAGCTCGTTATCTGAAGCCTCCTCGAGCTCGTTATCTGAAGCCTCCTCGAGCTCGTTATCAGAAGCCTCCTCGAGCTCGTTATCAGAAGCCTCCTCGAGCTCGTTATCAGAAGCCCTCCTCGAGCTCGTTATCAGAAGCCCTCCTCGAGCTCGTTATCAGAAGCCTCCTCGAGCTCGTTATCAGAAGCCTCCTCGAGCTCGTTATCAGAAGCCCTCCTCGAGCTCGTTATCAGAAGCCCTCCTCGAGCTCGTTATCAGAAGCCCTCCTCGAGCTCGTTATCAGAAGCCTCCTCGAGCTCGTTATCAGAAGCCCTCCTCGAGCTCGTTATCAGAAACCCTCCTCGACTCGTTATCTAAGCCTCCTCGAGCTCGTTATCAGAAACCCTCCTCGAGCTCGTTATCTGAAGCCTCCTCGAGCTCGTTATCAGAAGCCCTCCTCGAGCTCGTTATCGAAGCCCTCCTCGAGCTCGTTATCAGAAGCCCTCCTCGAGCTCGTTATCAGAAGCCCTCCTCGAGCTCGTTATCAGAAGCCTCCTCGAGCTCGTTATCAGAAGCCCTCCTCGAGCTCGTTATCAGAAGCCCTCCTCGAGCTCGTTATCAGAAGCCCTCCTCGAGCTCGTTATCAGAAGCCCTCCTCGAGCTCGTTATCAGAAGCCCTCCTCGAGCTCGTTATCAGAAGCCCTCCTCGAGCTCGTTATCAGAAGCCCTCCAAGCTCGTTATCAGAAGCCTCCTCGAGCTCGTTATCAGAAGCCCTCCTCGAGCTCGTTATCAGAAGCCCTCCTCGAGCTCGTTATCAGAAGCCCTGCTCGAGCTAGTTATCAGAAGCCCTCCTCGAGCTCGTTATCAGAAGCCTCCTCGAGCTCGTTATCAGAAGCCTCCTCGAGCTCGTTATCAGAAGCCCTCCTCGAGCTCGTTATCAGAAGCCTCCTCGAGTTCGTTATCAGAAGCCCTCCTCGAGCTCGTTATCAGAAGCCCTCCTCGAGCTCGTTATCAGAAGCCCTCCTCGAGCTCGTTATCAGAAGCCCTCCTCGAGCTCGTTATCAGAAGCCTCCTCGAGCTCGTTATCAGAAGCCTCCTCGAGCTCGTTATCAGAAGCCTCCTCGAGCTCGTTATCAGAAGCCCTCCTCGAGCTCGTTATCTGAAGCCTCCTCGAGCTCGTTATCAGAAGCCCTCCTCGAGCTCGTTATCAGAAGCCCCCCTCGAGCTCGTTATCAGAAGCCCTCCTCGAGCTCGTTATCAGAAGCCCTCCTCGAGCTCGTTATCAGAAGCCCTCCTCGAGCTCGTTATCAGAAGCCCCCCTCGAGCTCGTTATCAGAAGCCCTCCTCGAGCTCGTTATCAGAAGCCCTCCTCGAGCTCGTTATCAGAAGCCCTCCTCCAGCTCGTTGTCAGAAGCCCTCCTCGAGCTCGTTATCAGAAGCCCTCCTCGAGCACGTTATCAGAAGCCTCCTCGAGTTCGTTATCAGAAGCCCTCCTCGAGCTCGTTATCAGAAGCCCTCCTCGAGCTCGTTATCAGAAGCCCTCCTCGAGCTCGTTATCAGAAGCCCTCCTCGAGCTCGTTATCTGAAGCCTCCTCGAGCTCGTTATCTGAAGCCTCCTCGAGCTCGTTATCAGAAGCCTCCTCGAGCTCGTTATCAGAAGCCCTCCTCGAGCTCGTTATCAGAAGCCCTCCTCGAGCTCGTTATCAGAAGCCTCCTCGAGCTCGTTATCAGAAGCCTCCTCGAGCTCGTTATCAGAAGCCCTCCTCGAGCTCGTTATCAGAAGCCTCCTCGAGCTCGTTATCAGAAGCCCTCCTCGAGCTCGTTATCTGAAGCCTCCTCGAGCTCGTTATCAAAGCCCTCCTCGAGCTCGTTATCAGAAGCCCTCCTCGAGCTCGTTATCAGAAACCCTCCTCGAGCTCGTTATCTGAAGCCTCCTCGAGCTCGTTATCAGAAGCCCTCCTCGAGCTCGTTATCTGAAGCCTCCTCGAGCTCGTTATCAGAAGCCCTCCTCGAGCTCGTTATCAGAAGCCCTCCTCGAGCTCGTTATCTGAAGCCTCCTCGAGCTCGTTATCAGAAGCCCTCCTCGAGCTCGTTATCAGAAGCCCTCCTCGAGCTCGTTATCAGAAGCCCTCCTCGAGCTCGTTATCAGAAGCCCTCCTCGAGCTCGTTATCAGAAGCCCTCCTCGAGCTCGTTATCAGAAGCCCTCCTCGAGCTCGTTATCAGAAGCCTCCTCGAGCTCGTTATCAGAAGCCTCCTCGAGCTCCTTATCAGAAGCCCTCCTCGAGCTCGTTATCAGAAGCCTCCTCGAGCTCCTTATCAGAAGCCCTCCTCAAGCTCGTTATCAGAAGCCCTCCTCAAGCTCGTTATCAGAAGCCTCCTCGAGCTCGTTATCAGAAGCCTCCTCGAGCTCGTTATCAGAAGCCCTCCTCAAGCTCGTTATCAGAAGCCTCCTCGAGCTCGTTATCAGAAGCCTCCTCGAGCTCGTTATCAGAAGCCTCCTCGAGCTCGTTATCAGAAGCCTCCTCGAGCTCGTTATCAGAAGCCTCCTCGAGCTCGAGGAGGCTTCTGATAACGAGCTTTAGGAGGCTTCTGTGCCCCCCCCCACCTCTCCCTTATCATAGAGCTGCCTGTTTTCTGTCTCCTATCTTCAGCCTGGGGTGCTACCTAATTATTATTTGTTTTAATCAGATCATTTTTATTGACGTTTTCAGAGCATAAAACACAATATCCAAAACCCCCAACCCCCAATATCGCCCTCCCCACCCACAAACCCCCCTAAGCACAATAACCAATCAGCAAAGTAACAAATCCTAATACTCCAGCATCAATAGTTACATCAAAGCAAAAAATACTAAATCTCTCTTCACCTGTGTGTTGTCGGACACCGCACCATTAGCATAACATAGGAGGATTACACACAATCAGCAATATTCCACACCATAACACTTTACACATCAGTTATGCGGCCAAACCTGCCACCAATTCAGAATGTTCATAACATATTATCTATGGAAAGCTGCCGCTCACCCAAATGTTGTCATATTTCTGCAATCCCTGGCGCTTTTTATGAACTTTCTCTTCCAATCTAAGTAGGAATCGCATTTTATCCAAACATTCCTGTAACGTAGGAGACGAAGGTCTCATTAGTGCGACACTGCAGGGTCCCTGACCTGGTATAATGCTTGTTTCATCACAATTTCACCATTCTGATCCCCCTGTGTGGCCCAACAAAGCTATCGGGTTCAGCGAAGCATGTGTAATATGTAATATTCCCTCCTCATCCTCCCCACATTTCAGACACTCACCGTCCTCTCGAACACCGATATGTTTCAAGAATCTCGGAGTTGTATATACCCTATGTATAATAGACAATTGGGAGAGCCTCTGCGCCTCACAAGAGAGGACCCTCTCCAGGATATCTCCGGTCAGTAGAAAGCTCACAACCTCCCGCTCTCCAGGATATCATCCCACCGGTCAGTAGAAAGCTCACAACCTCCCGCTCTCCAGGATATCATCCACTGGACAGTAGAAAGCTCACAACCTCTCGCTCTCCAGGATATCATCACACCGGTCAGTAGAAAGCTCACAACCTCCCGCTCTCCAGGATATCCTCCACCGGTCAGTAGGAAGCTCACAACCTCCCGCTCTCCAGGATATCCTCCCACTGGTCAGTAGGAAGCTCACAACCTCCCGCTCTCCAGGATATCCTCCCACCGGTCAGTAGAAAGCTCACAACCTCTCGCTCTCCAGGATATCACCCACCGGTCAGTAGGAAGCTCACAACCTCCCGCTCTCCAGGATATCACCCACCGGTCAGTAGAAAGCTCACAACCTCTCGCTCTCCAGGATATCATCCACCGGTCAGTAGAAAGCTCACAACCTCCCGCTCTCCAGGATATCATCCACCGGACAGTAGAAAGCTCACAACCTCCCGCTCTCCAGGATATCCTCCCACCGGTCAGTAGGAAGCTCACAACCTCCCGCTCCCATTTCTCTATAATCACCAGTGGTCTGCCCACTGATACTGCTGCATTAAGATCCCATATATCCTAGATATGACTCCCTCCCCACCGCTATGGCTCAGATGTGTGATAGAGCAAATGATGTTGGATTGTGGATTGCAGTGGTCTCGGCTGTAGCAGCTGAAGATTAAAGTAATAATTGTTCTGTGGATGTGGAATTCTCCTTCACTTGTTGAAATGACTTCAGCACATTCCCCTCCAGAATTTACACTACATGGGTAACACCCAGTCCCCTCCAAGGGCCGCACCCCACCAGTTTATATACCTCAGGGAGGCCGAGGTTACTCCACAGCGGTGTAAAGGAGCACGTCCCACAATATTCACCATGACTATTGTCTTATGCCAAATTCTCCGTTTCATTGATGTAGCAATGCCATGTGCAATTAACCCTCCTCTTTGGGACAGGCGAATCATCAGGTTCTTCCACTCCTTTAAGAAAATCCCTGGAGTCAAGTCCTCTTCTTGTCATTTTTTAGTCACTGTAAATGGGTGCTCTAGCAATTTTTCCAGCTCAGTCACCTGATTCCACTGACTTTCATTTAGCGTCAGTTGAGGGTTAGCCATGTCTACAAGAAAGGTTTTCAGTTCAACCAAGCGCTGAATCATTAAGTCAGTACTGCCCCATCGTGTGGCTTGATCAATAATTGCCCCTTTTCCAGCACGTCTCTTCAAAATTGAGTCAACTTTAGGGGTTCTGGCAACGGTAGCCAATTTTCTCACCTTTCCAATCAGTGCAGCAGCATGTCCTTCTTGCAGACTGTCTCTTATAGCCAGCTGTAGCGTATGCACAACACAGCGCATGTGATGAATGGAAGATCGCATTGACACAGTTTCAACAAGATCATCTAAACTATCATGTAGCAGTTCATCTGAAGCAACTTCAGTTTGCTCCTCAGTTACAATACTGTGTTCCTCTATTTCACACATTTGTGTGTCTGTGGACCCAGAATGTTCTTCTAGCTGCTGGTCACCATCATTACACTCATTCATTAGCTTAATAGTACTTATCATATTGTCAGTTACGACCGAAAGAACTTGCTCTTTTTTAAGGTCATAGTCTTGCAGAACCTTTTCCACCAAGACCTGGAGAAACTCACTGGTGTCTTTTACTGCCAATGTCTTTGGAACTATTTCATTTTTGTCACAAACAAATCGGACATTGATGGCAAAATCGTTCACTCTGACGTGTGCAGGCCTCCATTTTAAGAAACACAAAGCGTCCCTTCAGAGGTTTTTTTAAGTTCTTCCTTTTGTTTAAAAGCTTCTTCGATTACTAATTTCCTAATACTCTCTCTCTCCAGAGAAACGCCGAGCTTGCGGCCCATTTCCCCATTCAGACACATAAAAGCTGGTGGTGAAAAGAATGAAATAGGCACACTATCCTTTACAACAAGCTCTATGATCTGTTTTTTAAATGTATCTACTGTCATTGTCACAGTAACTTTGTCACTGACAAAATATCTTGCAACTGATGGCTGCCTGGTGGTTCTCTGCAGATGGTTCTCTGCTCCTTTGTTTGGCTGGAAGAGCTGGGCACCGGTTCATTGGTTTGGATGCAGTCTTTCTCATCCACTGCTTTCAGTACTTCTGGATGAAAGTGCTGTAAATGTCTCTTTAGATTAGAAGCTTTGCCTGAATATGCACTCATCTTGGCTTCACAGCATTTGTTTTGGTCTGGATCATTTGTCATACACTGACATACATAATGTTTTCTATCTTGAGTGATGGTGAAATGTTCAAATACAGCTGATTTAATGTGACACTTCTTTGACATTCTCAGGTTTTTAATTCTGCATTCACAATCCTAATGACCAATTGTTTTTCCTAAAAACAATTGTACAAAATTATTGCCAGGTCGTACAACTGATATACTGGTCAGTAATACTGTTATTATTCCTCATGTACTCACAGTTAACTGATGCAAAGTTTGTTGAAAGGACAATACTTCTTACAGTCTTCCTCTTTTGAGTAGCAGGCAGCTGTGTGAGATGCTTGGGAGATGAACACCTAGTATGATCTAGTCTAGACGAGGAGGAGCTTTACTACTAAGGATTTGCAACACATCTTCACTTTCAGTTTCATTCATTGTAAGTAGGGGGGTTGGGGCAACATGAGGTTAACCAAATATAAGATTAGATAAGGGCAGTGGAGAACAGTGACACACAAGAAGTAAGAAATGTCTCTATCTCCAGCAGAACTGCTTTTCACTGTTGTTCATAGTTTGATAGAACATATATATTTGAGTAACATTTATAAAATTCATATGAAAGTTCAATTATGAAATATTAATACATTTTTTTAAAGCTGGAGTCGGTACTTTTTTACCGACTCTGACTCCAACCAAAACTAACTCCGACTCCACGACTCCGACTCCACAGCCCTGCTGCTATCACCAGATGCTGACATCTTCCCTCCATGTCGGTCTCCTGTAGTGTAATTGTGTGATTACAGTGTTTGGTACTCAATATCATGGTGCCTGCCTTCCTCCCCTGTGCTGGTAACCCATACACTCATCCCACCCATAACTTGTGCATTCACAAAACTCTTCCCTTCCCAGGTGCGTTTCCTACAGAAGCCCAATGTCGCTTCTAGACGTTTCACTTGTCGTAGCTCCATTGTTTTCCTTGGGGACCTCAGACCCTTAATATTGCAGGAAATGATCCTAACATTATTATCCGGATAATCGTTACCTGTGGTCGTCCTGCCTGAGCGCTCTCTATCCAGCCGGGGGGTTATCTTCACTACATCCAAATGTCACCTCACCCTCTTCCCCTCTTCTGAATCTCTGCTCGTTTACTTGAAAATAGAAGAAAAAAGGCAAGTTAAAGTAAGTGCACCCTGGATGGCGGCTGGAGGGGAAGGCGGCACACCACCCTGATGTGAAAAATGGTTCGCTGTCACACATGGTTTTGAAACATCAATTGACTGTAGAATTGAGACACCCTGGGGTGTAATGGGGGATTTTGTACAGACTGTGTTTAAAATGGCAGTTAATAGTTACCGCACCCTCTTTTGGAGTGTATGGGGTACTAGCCATGTTTAATACTAGATATAGGAAAGTGGGCTTATGAGGACGAGGCGCCCCACAAACAGTACAGGTCTCATTCCAGGCAGCATTTTGAGTCTGACATACTACACACGTCCACCCCTTGGGGCTCCACTGATATGGTGGGGGTGCGTGTGGATGTCTGCAAGTTATCATGGCAGTGGATAGCGCAGGTATTGGTGCAGAGGCCACTGCTTTATCAATTACAGAGGGTGTGGGCACGGTGGTCAGGGCTGGGGGCTTGTATGTATATTCCCCAGTCTCAGAATCACAAGTTTGAATCCACAAATATTCTTGAGCCTCTTTTGCCGTCCTCCACCAGGGTTTTGCATCTTTCAAAACCTTATGGTCTCACAAGACCCCTTTCTTGGTAGCCAAGATATTCCTCCACTCCTTTTCAGCCAACCTGCCAGGCCAGGGCAGCCCAGCTATATTTACAACACTTTTGGATTCTGCACGTTTCTTTCCTTCTCTTTCTAGTGCCCATTCTCTAGCTGTAAATTGATCAGCCTTTGATCGATTGGCACCAATTTCTCACAAATTCAGACCATAAATGTCACAACTCAACATTCAAAAATCCGAACATTGAACCAGGGGCGGACCCAGACTGTAGTGGGCCCTGGTGCAAGAAATTTTTTGGGGCCCCCCCTCCTGGATCTCAGTGCCAGAATAGTGCCGCGGGTGTGCAGCACAGCCAGCAGCGTAGCAACTGTTTGTGGCTCCCTGGGCGGTCGAAAATTTGCCGCCACTTTGGTTGTTGATAATCTGGAAGTATACATAGCATACACTGTCTGCCCCTATATACAAAAATATAACTACTATACTAAAACACAAAGAGAAGGGGTGCAATTGCCACCTCTGCACAACCCCAGTGTATGGCAACAAGCAGGAGTGAAGGAGGGCCCGGGGCCGGAGCAATTTTCGCCGCCGTGCTGTGGAGTTCATAATGTAATATAAATGCAAAAAACCTTTATTCTTAATATTATGTCACAATACCGGGATCTGAGGATCTTCTATTTCGAGGTCAGGGACTCTCTGATGCCATGTTGCTGTCTGTCTCGCTGTCGTCCTTTTTTTGACACTGCAGTGCGGTGGACAAGAGAGCATTAACTGGTTAATAACAAGAAGTATGGAGTGTACAAACTGAGCCATAAACCCCCTCATACCATGAAGTATGGAGTGTACTAACTGAGCCATAAACCCTCCCCACACCAGTAGGATTACTATATGGATTTTAGTATTAGGGTACGGACACACTGGGGTGAAACTCTGATGAGTGCAATGTGTGGAGGGCTATGGGGGTGCATTATACTACATGGGGGACTATTGATGGTGCATTATACTGTATAGAGGACTATGGGTGAATTATACTATATGGAGAATTATGGGGGTGAATTATACTATATGGAGAACTATAGGAGTGCATTATACTGTATGGAGGTGCATTATAATGTATGGAGGCATATGAGGCTACATTATACTATATAGAGGGGTTACTAGATAGTGGGGTTGCATTATGATAATTGGATGACTATGGGGGTACCTTATGAATGGGGGACTATGGGGTGAATTATAATACATAGAGGACTATGGGAATACATTGTAATGTATGAAGGAATGTGGGGATGCATTATAATAATTGGAGGACTATGGTGGCTGAGGAGGAGGACCATATAAACCATGATGGGGGACATATATACCACGATAAAGGCCATATTCCAGGAGGAGGACCATATACAGCAGGATAAGGGACATTAATACATAATGAAGGGGGAGAGGGGTCAATTTGTGAGTATAGGATTTAGAATGTTACACGGGGCCCATACATCTGACCAACGTGCACGCGGAAGGTGGGGGGCCTACATTGCGCACCTGTGCCCATCAGACTTATTGCTCCACTGGGGAGCCCTATGGGGGCCGGGGGCTGTATATGACATGGGCGGGCTGCTGTCAGGGGCCGGGCGAGATTAATATATTTAATATATTTGCTCTGAACGTTGCACCCTGTCTTATTTTCAGGGGGGAGGCATACACGCACAGGGGCATACACTCGCAGGGGCATACACTCGCAGTACGGTGGCTCAGTGGTTAGCACTGTATACGGTGGCTCAGTGGTTAGCACTGTATATGGTGGCTCAGTGATTAGCACTGTATATGGTGGCTCAGTGGTTAGCACTGTATATGGTGGCTCAGTGGTTAGCACTGTATATGGTGGCTCAGTGGTTAGCACTGTATACGGTGGCTCAGTGGTTAGCACTGTATATGGTGGCTCAGTGGTTAGCACTGTATATGGTGGCTCAGTGGTTAGCACTGTATACGGTGGCTCAGTGGTTAGCACTGTATACGGTGGCTCAGTGGTTAGCACTGTATATGGTGGCTCAGTGGTTAGCACTGTATGGTGACTCAGTGGTTAGCACTGTATATGGTGGATCAGTGGTTAGCACTGTATATGGTGGCTCAGTGGTTAGCACTGTATATGGTGGCTCAGTGGTTAGCACTGTATATGGTGGCTCAGTGGTTAGCACTGTATATGGTGGCTCAGTGGTTAGCACTGTATATGGTGGCTCAGTGGTTAGCACTGTATGGTGGCTCAGTGGTTAGCACTGTATATGGTGGCTCAGTGGTTAGCACTGTATACGGTGGCTCGGCTCAGTGGTTAGCACTGTATATGGTGGCTCAGTGGTTAGCACTGTATATGGTGGCTCAGTGGTAAGCATTATATGGTGGCTCAGTGGTTAGCACTGTATACGGTGGCTCAGTGGTTAGCACTGTATACGGTGGATCAGTGGTTAGCACTGTATAGTGGCTCAGTGGTTAGCACTGTACGGTGGCTCAGTGGTTAGCACTGCGCGATGTCTCTGTGGTTAGCAAATTATGATGGCTCAGTGGTTAGCAGCACAGTATATGGTGGGCAGGCGGTTAGACCAGGATGAAGGCTGGGGGGTGAGCGCAGGAGGACGGAGGCTGGAGGGGTGAGCGCAGGATGACGAAGGCTGGTGGGGTGAGGGCAGGAGGACGGAGGCTGGTGGGTGAGGGCAGGAGGACAGAGGCTGGTGGGGTGAGGGCAGGAGGACAGAGGCTGGTGGGGTGAGGGCAGGAGGACAGAGGCTGGTGGGGTGAGGGCAGGAGGACAGAGGCTGGTGGGGTGAGGGCAGGAGGACAGGGGCTGGTGGGGTGAGGGCAGGAGGACAGAGGCTGGAGGGGTGAGCGCAGGAGGACAGAGGCTGGAGGGGTGAGCGCAGGAGGACAGAGGCTGGAGGGGTGAGGGCAGGAGGACAGAGGCTGGAGGGGTGAGGGCAGGAGGACAGAGACTGGAGGGGTGAGGGCAGGAGGACATAGGCTGGAGGGGTGAGGGCAGGAGGACAAAGTCTGGAGGGGTGAGGGCAGGATGACGGAGGCTGGAGGGGTGAGGGCAGGAGGATAGGGGCTGGAGGGGTGAGGGCAGGAGGACGGAGACTGGAGGGGTGAGGGCAGGAGGACAGAGGCTGGAGGGGTGAGGGCAGGAGGACAGAGGCTGGAGGGGTGAGGGCAGGAGGACAGAGGCTGGAGGGGTGAGGGCAGGAGGACAGAGGCTGGAGGGGTGAGGGCAGGAGGACAGAGGCTGGAGGGGTGAGGGCAGGAGGACAGAGGCTGGAGGGGTGAGGGCAGGAGGACAGAGGCTGGAGGGGTGAGGGCAGGAGGACAGAGGCTGGAGGGGTGAGGGCAGGAGGACAGAGGCTGGAGGGGTGAGGGCAGGAGGACAGAGGCTGGAGGGGTGAGGGCAGGAGGACAGAGGCTGGAGGGGTGAGGGCAGGAGGACAGAGGCTGGAGGGGTGAGGGCAGGAGGACAGAGGCTGGAGGGGTGAGGGCAGGAGGACAGAGGCTGGAGGGGTGAGGGCAGGAGGACAGAGGCTGGAGGGGTGAGGGCAGGAGGACAGAGGCTGGAGGGGTGAGGGCAGGAGGACAGAGGCTGGAGGGGTGAGGGCAGGAGGACAGAGGCTGGAGGGGTGAGGGCAGGAGGACAGAGGCTGGAGGGGTGAGGGCAGGAGGACAGAGGCTGGAGGGGTGAGGGCAGGAGGACAGAGGCTGGAGGGGTGAGGGCAGGAGGACAGAGGCTGGAGGGGTGAGGGCAGGAGGACAGAGGCTGGAGGGTGAGGGCAGGAGGACAGAGGCTGGAGGGGTGAGGGCAGGAGGACAGAGGCTGGAGGGTGAGGGCAGGAGGACAGAGGCTGGAGGGGTGAGGGCAGGAGGACAGAGGCTGGAGGGGTGAGGGCAGGAGGACAGAGGCTGGAGGGTGTGAGGGCAGGAGGACAGAGGCTGGAGGGGTGAGGGCAGGAGGACAGAGGCTGGAGGGGTGAGGGCAGGAGGACAGAGGCTGGAGGGGTGAGGGCAGGAGGACAGAGGCTGGAGGGGTGAGGGCAGGAGGACAGAGGCTGGAGGGGTGAGGGCAGGAGGACAGAGGCTGGAGGGGTGAGCGCAGGAGGACAGAGGCTGGAGGGGTGAGCGCAGGAGGACGGAGGCTGGAGGCCTCCATCACAAGCACAGTGCAGCCAACTTTATCTTTATTTACATTACATTTATTTTACACTCACTGTGATCCTCCGGCTGCTCTGTCTCTGCCTCCAGCCCCCCACAGTCCACAGGGCAGCTGCACAGGCTCTTCTGCTCCCGGGGCCGGCACTGCAGCGTGCACTGTGTAGCATTGCACACACACACACACATTGCGCACACACACACATTGCGCACACACACACATTGCGCACACACACACATTGCGCACACACACACATTGCGCACACACACACATTGCGCTCACACACACATTGCGCACACACACACACACATTGCACACATACACACACACACATTGCACACACACACACATTGCGCACACACACCACACACACACACACACACATTGCACACACACACACATTGCACACACACACACTGCACACACACACAACACACTGCACACACACACACACACATTGCACAAACTGTCACTCTGCACAGCACACTGCACTTTCTTTCCTTGGGGCCACTCACCACCTGCTCTCTTCTGCTGTCATCTCTTCGTCTCCTTCTCCTCTGCCGTCCGTTCACCGCTGACACTGTGCGGCCGGCTCCCGCCCGCTCCTCTGGAGTCCGCCCTCAGCAGCACTGAGTCTGACCCCTCACTCAGCACTGCACTCGGCCGGGAGACAGTGCTTTCACTCCCAAAGAGGGGGGGGGGGGGGGGCGGCGGCGGCCGTTCTGGCACAAAAAAAGCCTCACAGTACTACAGTAGGTGCCAGGGCGGGTGCGCACAGTGCCACGCTCATCCGGGGCAGCCTCTTGGGGGGGCACCTGCCCCCCCCTGCCCCACGCTGGGTACGCCCATGCCCCCTAGTACATGTGGGGACGCTCAGGGGACCAGTGGGCCCCCCCTTTGCGTCCGGGCCCCCCTACAGCGCCCGGGGGGCGGGGCTTAGTGGGTTTGGCCCCAAAGTGTCGGGGCCCCCGGGGATCTCGCGCAGGGCCAGTCAGGGAAACGGAACTGCCGCTGGAGCTCCAGGGGCCCCCTAGCTGGTCGGGGCCCTGGTGCAGCTGCACCAGCTGCACCACGGTAGTTCCGCCCCTGCATTGAACTCTCAAAATATCCAGACCAGACCAGATGGAGATTGCTCTGCAATGTCTGGTTCATGGCGCTTCTTGTATGGTTCCTACTACTCGATCAGAAATCCATTTCACAATGTTGGTATTAATGTTCTGTCTAAATAGCCTAAACTCCAGGAGTAAAGGTGAAGGATAGAGACCTGTGTAACCAGTACGAGCACATTCAATGTTCTGTCTATATACCCTAAACTCTAGGAGTAAAGGTGAAGGAGAGAGAGACCTGTGTAACCAGCACGAGCACATTCAATGTTCTGTCTATATACCCTAAACCCCAGGAGTAAAGGTGAAGGATAGAGACCTGTGTAACCAGTACGAGCACATTCAATGTTCTGTCTATATACCCTAAACTCCAGGAGTAAAGGTGAAGGATAGAGACCTGTGTAACCAGTACGAGCACATTCAATGTTCTGTCTATATACCCTAAACTCTAGGAGTAAAGGTGAAGGAGAGAGAGACCTGTGTAATCAGTACGAGCACATTCAATGTTCTGTCTATATACCCTAAACTCCAGGAGTAAAGGTGAAGGATAGAGACCTGTGTAACCAGTACGAGCACATTCAATGTTCTGTCTATATACCCTAAACCCCAGGAGTAAAGGTGAAGGTGCGACCTGTGTAACCAGTACGAGCACATTCAATGTTCTGTCTATATACCCTAAACTCCAGGAGTAAAGGTGAAGGATAGAGACCTGTGTAACCAGTACGAGCACATTCAATGTTCTGTCTATATACCCTAAACTCCAGGAGTAAAGGTGAAGGATAGAGACCTGTGTAACCAGTACGAGCACATTCAATGTTCTGTCTATATACCCTAAACTCCAGGAGTAAAGGTGAAGGATAGAGAGACATGTGTAACCAGTACGAGCACATTCAATGTTCTGTCTATATACCCTAAACTCCAGGAGTAAAGGTGAAGGATAGAGACCTGTGTAACCAGTACGAGCACGTTCAATGTTCTGTCTATATACCCTAAACTCCAGGAGTAAAGGTGAAGGATAGAGACCTGTGTAACCAGTACGATCACATTCAATGTTCTGTCTATATACCCTAAACTCCAGGAGTAAAGGTGAAGGAGAGACCTGTGTAACCAGTACGAGCACATTCAATGTTCTGTCTATATACCCTAAACTCCAGGAGTAAAGGTGAAGGATAGAGACCTGTGTAACCAGTACGAGCACATTCAATGTTCTGTCTATATACCCTAAACTCCAGGAGTAAAGGTGAAGGATAGAGACCTGTGTAACCAGTACGAGCACATTCAATGTTCTGTCTATATACCCTAAACTCCAGGAGTAAAGGTGAAGGATAGAGACCTGTGTAACCAGTACGAGCACATTCAATGTTCTGTCTGTATACCCTAAACTCCAGGAGTAAAGTTGAAGGAGAGAGACCTGTGTAACCAGTACGAGCACATTCAATGTTCTGTCTATATACCCTAAACCCCAGGAGTAAAGGTAAAGGATAGAGACCTGTGTAACCAGTACGAGCACATTCAATGTTCTGTCTATATACCCTAAACCCCAGGAGTAAAGGTGAAGGATAGAGACCTGTGTAACCAGTACGAGCACATTCAATGTTCTGTCTATATACCCTAAACTCCAGGAGTAAAGGTGAAGGATAGAGACCTGTGTAACCAGTACGAGCACATTCAATGTTCTGTCTATATACCCTAAACCCCAGGAGTAAAGGTGAAGGAGAGACCTGTGTAACCAGTACGAGCACATTCAATGTTCTGTCTATATACCCTAAACTCCAGGAGTAAAGGTGAAGGATAGAGACCTGTGTAACCAGTACGAGCACATTCAATGTTCTGTCTATATACCCTAAACTCCAGGAGTAAAGGTGAAGGATAGAGACCTGTGTAACCAGTACGAGCACATTCAATGTTCTGTCTAAATAGCCTAAACTCCAGCAGTAAAGGTGAAGGATAGAGACCTGTGTAACCAGTATGAGCACATTCAATGTTCTGTCTGTATACCCTAAACTCCAGGAGTAAAGGTGAAGGAGAGACCTGTGTAACCAGTACGAGCACATTCAATGTTCTGTCTATATACCCTAAACTCCAGGAGTAAAGGTGAAGGATAGAGACCTGTGTAACCAGTACGAGCACATTCAATGTTCTGTCTATATACCCTAAACTCCAGGAGTAAAGGTGAAGGATAGAGAGACATGTGTAACCAGTACGAGCACATTCAATGTTCTGTCTATATACCCTAAACTCCAGGAGTAAAGGTGAAGGATAGAGACCTGTGTAACCAGTACGAGCACATTCAATGTTCTGTCTATATACCCTAAACTCCAGGAGTAAAGGTGAAGGATAGAGACCTGTGTAACCAGTACGAGCACATTCAATGTTCTGTCTATATACCCTAAACTCCAGGAGTAAAGGTGAAGGATAGAGAGACCCGTGTAACCAGTACGAGCACATTCAATGTTCTGTCTATATACCCTAAACTCCAGGAGTAAAGGTGAAGGATAGAGACCTGTGTAACCAGTACGAGCACATTCAATGTTCTGTCTATATACCCTAAACTCCAGGAGTAAAGGTGAAGGAGAGATAGACCTGTGTAACCAGTACGAGCACATTCCATGTTCTGTCTATATACCCTAAACCCCAGGAGTAAAGGTGAAGGATAGAGAGACCTGTGTAACCAGTACGAGCACATTCAATGTTCTGTCTATATACCCTAAACTCCAGGAGTAAAGGTGAAGGATAGAGAGACCTGTGTAACCAGTATGAGCACATTCAATGTTGCATAGATTTTCCCACCGCGCCAGTTTGCACCGCAGGATTAAGGATACATGAATGAGAATAAAGCTGGCACCTGCTCCAATGAACAAACTTGCTTTTATTTCGTGAAAATCACAACATAGAAGTTAAAACCATCTTGGTAGGTAATGTGCCCCGTCAGATGCGTTTCAATAAAATCTCTATCAATGACAAGGAGGCTGAACAACTAACACACATCTAACATATAAAAGCCGAAGCCACTTCCGTCTTCAAGGGACAAAAATGACGTCAGGGTGCTTGGGCACTACACCCGCTCAGGGTGATCCAAGATGGCGGCAAACGGTGGCGCTTTAGCGCCCACCGCGAGCCACTCTCAAAACGGTGCCCACCAGACCCTTGAGCGGTGGGTGCGGGAGCGCCACGGCTCCCCCACTCCTGAGGTCCCCCCTCGGCGTTTCCTGCCCCCCCACGGCTCCCCCGCTCCTGCGGCCCCCCCCGCGGCTTTTCCTGCCCCCTGCTGCTCCCCCGCTCCTAAGGCCCCCCCGTGGCTCCTGCGGCTCCCCCGCCGCTTTTCCTGCCCCCTGCTCCTGCGGCCCTCCCTTTCCCCCCATGGCTCCTCCTGCCCCCCCCCGCTCCTGCGGCTCCCCCCGCTGCTTGGTTCTACTAAAAATAAAAACAGCCTCATAGAGGATACTCACCCGTCCGGCGGCGCACTCCATCTACGTCTTGTACCTCCATGGCTTGAGGACCTGTGGTTGCCTGGGGAACCGATCAGCTGATCGTTTTCCCTGGCTACGACAGGTCCTGCGAGCTGGCACATGGGTGAGTATCCTCGCATCCATCTTGACCCTCCCCCTGCCACCACCATCCTCCCCCCCCCCCCCCGCCGGCTCCATCCTGCCCCCCCTCCACCACCGGCTCCTTCCTGCCCTCCCCCCCCT
Source organism: Allobates femoralis (assembly GCA_033576535.1). NCBI lineage: Eukaryota > Metazoa > Chordata > Amphibia > Anura > Aromobatidae > Allobates > Allobates femoralis. Next base: position 2,676,139 of record JARQOC010000013.1, on the reverse strand, counting down.
CTTTGGCTCCATTCCACCCTCTTCCCCCCGGCCGGCTCAATCCTGCCCCAACCGGCTGCATCCTGCCACCAACCCCCCCTCCCCCGTGTCCATCCCTCCCCCCCCCCCCCCCCCCCCACACCAGCTCCATCCTGCCCCCCACCAGCTCCATCCTGCCCCCTCCCGCTCCATCCTCCCCCCCGCCCGCTCCATTGTCTCCCGCCCGCCACACACCACTTCGGGAGATGACCGGCTAATGCCGGTCGTCTCCCGGGTGCCTCGCGCTCGTTCCGGCCGGTTTCACAGTTGCAGGCTCCTCCCCCTCTCTTCCGGCACCCGGGCCACTGACTGCTCTCAGCGGAATTGCGGCCGCAAGGACCAGCCTCCGCTCCTGGACTGGGCCGAGGCTCCGGGGTCAGCCCTGTGCCGGACGCCAAGCAGGATGCCAAGTGGCCCCGGGATATGGAACCAGGTGGTGTGCAGCCTGGAGGGAGGGAGAGAGGTGTGCAGCCTGGAGGAAGAGGTGTGCCGAACGGTGATGTCGCCGCTCCAGCCTCCTCTCTCCTCACCCCTCCAGCCTCCTCTCTCCTCACCCCTCCAGTCGCACCTCTCCTCACCCATCCATCCGCACCTCTCCTCACCCCTCCAGCCTCCCGCCACATCATACTCTGCTATCCACAGAGCCACCTCTATACTTTGCTACCCACACAGCCGCCTGTATACTCTGCTACCCACACAGCCGCCTGTATACTCTGCTACCCACACAGCCGCCTCTATACTCTGCTACCCACACAGCCGCCTCTATACTCTGCTACCCACACAGCCGCCTCTATACTCTGCTACCCTCAGAGCCCCCTGTGCTCTGCTACCCACTGACCCGCCTGTATACACACAATTGATTTCACCGTGCTCCCGATGCAATTGCATTGGGCCCCTGACCACTGCACTCTACCCCAAGTTCTGCACTCTGCCCCGACTACTGCACTCTGCCCCGACCACTGCACTCTGCCCCGACCACTGCACTCTGCCCCGACCACTGCACTCTGCCCCGACCACTGCACTCTGCCCCTGACCACTGCACTCTGCCCCTGACCACTCCACTCTGCCCTGAAGCATACTAGGAGCCACTGAGCCTCCGTATACTCTGCTAACCACTGAGCCGCTGTATAGTCTGCTAACCATAGGCTAGAATACCCGATTCTTTAGAATCGGGCCGCCATCTAGTTATATACATAAGCAATACACCTGTGACATTCACAAATTAGGAACAGCTGAATTAGTTGAGCAAGTAAAGAACAAAAATGGTCTCAGTATAATAAAACATGATTGCATATATATATATATATATAAGGCATGGAACAAAATATCGAAGGACAAAGAAATAGCAAATTAGATACGTGGTGTTACAAAATAAATGGAAATTGAAAATGCACAAAATAGAAAAAAAAATCAAGAATGTTGATGTATAGAAACACAGGAATGAGTCCAGCGTGTTAGAATCCGCTGAATAAATGACATCACATGTTAAACAATGTCATTTGTTTATGTAATAACCTCATATTTAAGCAATGAAGGATTTTATAATTATAATAATTCAGCAGCCTTGAGACATGCATAGAGATGACTCATGTAAAAATTCATGTGTGACCACAAACACGTGTGTGAAAAACCATTCCTGTATCGATAAGATGTCAAAATGTGTGATCAGATTCACATCAGATCGTGGCAAAGTGTATGTATATATATTACCTGTATAAACACTGGAGTAAGGAAAATGAAAGGTTACATGCGGAGCAAGTTTCCATGTAAACTACATAGATGTTAGCGCAATTGATGTAATTTTTTATTTTAAGTTTAAAATAAGGTGTTTACATTTTGCCACTGTATTTATCGCAACCCTAATGTGCTGTATATAGGGCTACAGACACTCACTGTGCTGTATATAGGGCTACAGACACTCACTGTGCTGTATATAGGGTTACAGACACTCACTGTGCTGTATATAAGGCTACAGACACTCACTGTGCTGTATATAGGGCTACAGATACTCACTGTGCTGTATATAGGGCTACAGATACTCATTGTGCTGTATATAGGGCTACAGATAGTCACTGTGCTGTATATAGGGCTACAGACACTCACTGTGCTGTATATAGAGCTACAGACACTCGCTGTGCTATATATAGGGTTACAGACACTCACTGTGCTGTATATAGGGTTACAGACACTCACTGTGCTGTATATAAGGCTACAGACACTCACTGTGCTGTATATAGGGCTACAGATACTCACTGTGCTGTATATAGAGCTACAGATACTCACTGTGCTGTATATAGGGTTACAGACAGTCACTGTGCTGTATATAGGGCTACAGACACTCACTGTGCTGTATATAGGGCTACAGACAGTCACTGTGCTGTATATAGGGCTACAGATACTCACTGTGCTGTATATAGGGCTACAGACACTCACTGTGCTGTATATAGGGCTACAGACACTCACTGTGCTGTATATAGGGCTACAGATACTCACTGTGCTGTATATAGGGCTACAGACACTCACTGTGCTGTATATAGGGCTACAGACACTCACTGTGCTGTATATAGGGCTACAGACACTCACTGAGCTGTATATAGGGCTACAGACACTCACTGTGCTGTATATAGGGCTACAGACAGTCACTGTGCTGTATATAGAGCTACAGATACTCACTGTGCTGTATATAGGGCTACAGACACTCACTGTGCTGTATATAGGGCTACAGACAGTCACTGTGCTGTATATAGAGCTACAGACACTCACTGTGCTGTATATAGGGCTACAGATACTCACTGTGCTGTATATAGGGCTACAGATAGTCACTGTGCTGTATATAGAGCTACAGACACTCACTGTGCTGTATATAGGGCTACAGATAGTCACTGTGCTGTATATAGGGCTACAGACAGACACTGTGCTGTATATAGGGCTACAGATACTCACTGTGCTGTATATAGAGCTACAGATAGTCACTGTGCTGTATATAGGGCTACAGACACTCACTGTGCTATATATAGAGCTACAGATACTCACTGTGCTGTATATAGGGCTACAGATAGTCACTGTGCTGTATATAGGGCTACAGACACTCACTGTGCTGTATATAGGGCTACAGATACTCACTGTGCTGTATATAGAGCTACAGATAGTCACTGTGCTGTATATAGGGCTACAGACACTCACTGTGCTGTATATAGGGCTACAGACACTCACTGAGCTGTATATAGGGCTACAGACACTCACTGTGCTGTATATAGGGCTACAGACACTCACTGTGCTGTATATAGGGCTACAGATACTCACTGTGCTGTATATAGGGCTACAGACAGTCACTGTGCTGCATATAGGGCTACAGAGACTCACTGTGCTGTATATAGGGCTACAGACAGTCACTGTGCTGTATATGGGGCTACAGACACTCACTGTGCTGTATATAGGGCTACAGATAGTCACTGTGCTGTATATAGGGCTACCGAGACTCACTGTGCTGTATATAGGGCTACAGACACTCACTGTGCTGTATATAGGGCTACAGATACTCACTGTGCTGTATATAGGGCTACAGATAGTCACTGTGCTGTATATAGGGCTACAGATAGTCACTGTGCTGTATATGGGGCTACAGACAGTCACTGTGCTGTATATGGGGCTACAGACACTCACTGTGCTGTATATAGGGCTACAGATACTCACTGTGCTGTATATAGGGTTACAGATAGTCACTGTGCTGTATATAGAGCTACAGATAGTCACTGTGCTGTATGTAGGGCTACAGATAGTCACTGTGCTGTATATAGGGTTACAGATAGTCACTGTGCTGTATATAGAGCTACAGATACTCACTGTGCTGTATATAGGGCTACAGACACTGTGCTGTATATAGGGCAACAGATACTCACTGTGCTGTATATAGGGCTATAGACACTCACTGTGCTGTATATAGGGCTACAGACACTCACTGTGCTGTATATAGGGCTACAGACAGTCACTGTGCTGTATATAGAGCTACAGACAGTCACTGTGCTGTATATAGAGCTACAGACACTCACTGTGCTGTATATAGGGCTACAGATACTCACTGTGCTGTATATAGGGCTACAGACACTCACTGTGCTGTATATAGGGCTACAGATAGTCACTGTGCTGTATATAGGGCTACAGATAGTCACTGTGCTGTATATAGGGCTACAGACAGTCACTGTGCTGTATATAGGGCTACAGACAGTCACTGTGCTGTATATAGGGCTACAGACAGTCACTGTGCTGTATATAGAGCTACAGACAGTCACTGTGCTGTATATAGAGCTACAGACAGTCACTGTGCTGTATATAGAGCTACAGATAGTCACTGTGCTGTATATAGGGCTACAGACACTCACTGTGCTGTATATAGGGCTACAGACAGTCACTGTGCTGTATATAGGGCTACAGATAGTCAATCTGCTGTATATAGGGCTACAGACACTCACTGTGCTGTATATAGGGCTACAGACACTCACTGTGCTGCATATAGGGCAACAGACACTCACTGTGCTGTATATAGGGCTACAGACACTCACTGTGCTGTATATAGGGCTACAGACACTCACTGTGCTGTATATAGGGCTACAGACACTCACTGTGCTGTATATAGGGCTACAGACAGTCACTGTGCTGTATATAGAGCTACAGATACTCACTGTGCTGTATATAGGGCTACAGATAGTCACTGTGCTGTATATAGGGCTACAGATAGTCACTGTGCTGTATATAGGGCTACAGATAGTCACTGGGCTGTTTGGTGACATGGTGTGTACCGCACTCAACATGAACCCGAGGAAGTGAAGGAAAGCGTTTTCTCAGGAGATTAGAAAGAAAATGATAGACAAGCATGTTAAAGGTAAAGGTTATAAGACCATCTCCAAGCAGTTTGATGTTCCTGTGACTACAGTTGCATATATTATTCAGAAATGTAAGATCCATAGGACTGTAGCCAACCTCCTTGACGGAAAATTGATGACAAATCAAAGAGTCGGATAATACGAATGGTAACAAAAGAGCCCAGAGAAACGTCTAAAGATGTTTAAGGTGAACGTCAACCTCAAGGAACATCACTGTCAGATCACATCATCTGTCGTTGTTTGAGCCAAAGTGACTTCATGGGAGACGACCAAGGAGGACACCATTGTTAAAAATAAATCGTGAAAAAGCCAGACTGGAATTAACTACATGTTGAAAAGCAACAAAGCTTTTGGGAGAATGTCCTATGGACAGATGAGACAAGACACATCAGCTCTATGTTCACTGATGGTAAAATGAAGCTTATCAAGAAAAGAACACGTTCCCTACTGTGAAACATGGTAGAGGTTCTGTTATGTGCTGCATCTGGAACAGGGTGTCTTGAATCTGTGGTGGGTACAATGAAATCTCAAGACTATCATCGGACTCTAGAGAGAAATCTGCTGCCAGTGTTAGAAAGCTTGGTCTCAGTCACAGGTCAGGGGTCTTGTAACAGGATAATGACCCAAAACACACAGCTAAAAACACCTGTGAATCACTAAGAGGAAAACATTGGAGTATTGTGAAGTGGCTTCTATGAGCCCGGACCTAAATCCTATTGAGCATCTCTGGAAAAAGCAGAAACAGGGAAAAGGCAACAAACACCAGACAATGGAGCAGATTGTAATGAGGAGTCACCACAATCCCTGTGGACGGAGCAGACGTCTCATTGACAGGTGCAGGAATCACAGTGTGACTGCAGAGAAGCCTCAGAAGGTCGTGACACTAAATATTAAGTGAAGGGAACATCATCTCTGTCCAGGCCGATTTCATGAGCGGCAGCAGAAAAGCAATGTCTGACCTTCATCTCTTCATTTTCATCAATTTTTCATTTATTATTACTTTTGTCAGATTCAAGTTATTCCTGTGACCATTGTGTAAGGTTCCTATAGAAAAATCCACGACAGCATAGGAGGTCACCTCTCCACGCCCTAATAGGGACAGGAAGCACAAGAGAGATTAAAATGACCCTCCCACCTCCCACTAGCCAGTGTCTTTCCTGTCCCCATTGGGCATGGAGAGAGGTTTTTCCTCTCCTATGCTGTGGTGGCAGCACGCTGCACCATACCGATGGATTTTGCCTGCCAGGCGGCGTTGGTCGGGCCCTTGCTCCTTTTCCGGCCGTCTCTGTCCCCCTCCGTGGGCCCTCTGCTTGGGTGGCTGAGACCAGCCCTGGCCCTTCGGATCCCCTCCTGGGTTGAAGCGGGCCGGCGGCCGCCTCCTGTTTGTGTGCACGCTGCCGCGGGATCGGAAGTGCCACCGGGACGGGACTTCCGGTCATGCGCTCTTCCGGCGGGGAGCGCAGCGCTTCTGGGTCCCGATAGGCAGGACTCGGTGAGGCAGCGTGCAGGTTCGCCGCCATGGTTGGGGCCTGCCTGGACCCTTTGGCAGGAGGCAGGGACTCTTGCTTCTGCACTGGGGGCAGGCCTTTGGGGATATAAGGCTGCCATGAAGACTTCTGACGCCAGGTAAGCTGCAGTTCGTCCTGGGTCATGTCTTCCTCTGCATCTGCAGAGCCCAGTGCTCCCCTGGCCACAGTGTGTTTAGGGTGCAGAGGGGGTCATTTGTGCTGCCCAGGGGGGCAGTGCTAATAGCGGTTTCTCTGTGCTTTCTTATAGGGTGACAAGGATGCCCCCAAGAAAGGTGCTGCGAAGTCTGCTAAGTGCCCCATCTGTTCTAAGAAGTTCCCTTCTGGGTGATATAAGAAACTTTGCCAGGGCTGTACCGAGAAGATAGTGCGGCTTGAACACCCTAGTCTTGTGGATGATTTACGGGCTATGGTGTAGCAGGAGATTCAGGCTTCCCTTGCCTCCCTGGCTCCGTCTGGCCCCGTTTCTGGTCCTTCCCCTCCTAAGAAGCGGATACTCCATGCTGGCCCTTCAGACTCTGAAGATGTTAGGGATTCGGACTCTGAGGGCCCCGATGATGTCTATGCCTCCAAGCAGTTGGACCTTTGACGTTTTCTAATCCCTCTGAGGATATGGGGGAACTGATTGGGGCCGTTAGAAGCACCATGGGACTGGAAGAGGAACAGGTCCTTCCCTGGGTGCAGGATGACATGTTTGCTGGCCTTCAGTCCACCAAGCGTGTCGGGTTCCCAGTGCATTCCACCATCCTGAATTTGATTTCTCAGGAATGGGAATTCCCTGAATGCAGATCCAGGGGTGATCCCGGTCTGCGTTTTCCTCTTGAGGACAGTGAGATCCACTGGGATGTCCCGAAGGTGGATGTACAGGTTGCCCGTGTAGCAAAAGGACTGCCCTCCCCTTTGATACCACTTCCCAGTTGAGAGATCAGATGGATCAGAAAATTGAAAGCTTTATGAAGCATTCATGGGAGGCTTCCTCTGACACCATTCAGGCCAACGTCGCCTCCACTTGTGTCTCCAGGTCTCTGCTGAAGTGATTGGACCAGTTTGAGTCCCATATTTCTCAGGGCACCCCTACAGAGGAACTCCTCAATTCCCTTCCTCTGCTCAGGAAGGCTTCTTGTTTCCTCACTGATGCCTCGGCTGAATCGGGCACTGTGGCTGAAGATGTGGAGTGGTGACGCCACTTCCAAGATGCGGCTCTGCTCTCTGCCTTTCAAGGGGGACTTAGTGTTTGGCCCTGCGCTCGATGAAATTCTGGACAAGGCCACGGACCGCAAGACTCTTCCCAACCAGGCACCCATGCGGAAACGGTCCTTTCATCCAAAGGTGCCTCAGGCCCCCCTGCCCAAGGGCAAGGTTAAAACAGGTAGGTGGAGTTACCAGAAGGGGTGAGGTAAGAATATCCTTGTCCCTGCTCAGCAGCAGCACCCTTGCCCCGACAAGCAGTGACTTGATCCCGGTGGAGGGGCACCTCTCGGTCTTTGTTCCCCAGTGGCAGCAGATGACCAATTGTCAGTGGGTTCTGCATGTCATTTCCGAGGGTCTACTCATAGAGTTCGAGTCGCCTCCTCCGCCAGGTCTCCAGGTCACCTCCCTGCCCTCTCAGGGTGCCCAGGATCTTTTGTACTCAAAAGTACAGGAGTTCCTTCTCACAAATGTCGTGCCCTCTATTCCCAACCACGAGGAAGAGCTTGGTCATTATTCCTGACTGTTCCTGGTCAAGAAACCATCAGGGAACTCCCGGGTCATCATCAACCTGAAATGCCTCAACAGTCACGTCAAGTACCGTCATTTCAAAATTCAGTCCGTCCATACCGCAATTCCATTGATCAGGCTGCACCACCAGATGGCTACAATAGACTTGATAGACGTATACTTTCATGTGCCCATCCATCCTCGGCACAGGAAGTTCCTCAAGTTCGCCATCCGGTACAGAGGGTACGTCTTCCACTTTCAGTTCAACGTTCTCCCCTTCTGGATCTCAGCGCCCCAAATATTCACCAAACTCATGGTGGAGGTCGTGGCTTTCATTCGGGGTTGAGGCATCTATATAGTGCCTTATCTGGATGACTTCCTTCTCATTGCTCTGTCACCACAGTCCCTCCGGAGCAGTGTGGAGGAGTCCATGCATATTCTTCAGTCCCTGGGTTGGATCCCCAACCTCCTGAAATCTTATCTGCAAGCCTCCTCCAGGAGACAATTTCTGGGGGTATTGCTGGATTAAGATCAGCAGGCTTCCTTCCTTCCGGACACCCACAAGTTGACCCTGCTGAACAAGATTTCGTCCCTGCTGCGTCAGGCATCTCCCACCCTTCGGGCGGCAATGTTAGTGCTGGGGTCGATGACGTCCTGCATCCTGTCTGTCCTGTGGGATCAGGCTCACTCTCGGGTCCTTCAAGCCCATGTGCTGGCTTGTTGGGACGGGCTCCCTTCATCCCTGAATTGACGGATTTGCCTCCCAGGGCCCGTCTCCTCGTCCCTCCTCTGGTGGTTGGACCTCCGAAATCTGCAACGGAGGGTGTTCTGGGATCAGCTTCCTCTGGTGACGATAACTACAGTTGCCGGAGGCGGGTGGGGAGCCATGGTGGGTCCCCCTCCGCTCCAGGGGGTCTGAAGTCGCTCCATCAGTTCTCGGTCCTCCAGTTACCGGGAGCTGAGTGCAGTCGAGGAGGCCAACCCAAGGGCTCACACGTCCTTGTCTATTTGAACAATGTCACCACTGTGGCTCACCTCCGGCACCAGGGTGGTACGAAGTCCAGGTCCTGTCATCAGTGTCCTCCCGGGTCTTCATTTAGGCCAAACGGTTCCTATTGTCGCTCTCTGCCATCCACTTGAAGGGGTCCCTGAACCTTAGGGTGGATTTTCTCAGTCGCCGGGATGTCCACCCTGGAGAGTGGAGTCTAGACCAAGCTGTCTTTTCCTCCCTGGTGGCAAGATGGGGCACTCTGGCTATACGCTTTTTCTCCTATTCCCCTCCTTGCAAGGACTCTGGGGAAGATCAGGGTGGACGGACTCCCCACTATCCTGGTGGCCCAGCTTTGGCCACGGAGAAGTTGGTACAATCTGATTGTGGTGCTAAAGGTCGACAGTCCTGTTTTCTTGAGTCCGGATCCCAGCCTGCTGTCTCAAGGTCCCCTGTTCCATCCGGATCCACAGAAACTCTGCTTAGCTGCCTGGTTTCTGAGGCCCCGAGCTAAGGGCTCAGGGCCTGTCTGAAAAGGTAGTGGCCACCTTGCAAAAAAAACACAAATCTGTTACTAATGCGATTTATAATAAGATTTGGAAGAAGATTTCATTCCTGGAGTGGCTCATGTCCTCCTGATCCGCTTCAGCCCAATGTCTCCCGGATTCTGGATTTTTTTCAGAATGGGTTGGACCTCGGTCTTAAACCCAGCACGCTGAACGTGCAGGTTTCGACTCTCAGTTCAGTGTTTGATGCTGATTTGTCAAATCAGTGCATTTGTCGCTTCATGGTGTCCGCTAATCGTATTTGTCCTCGTCCTAGGGTCCGTGCACCCTCCTGGGACCTCAATGTTGTACTGACTGGCCTTTCTCGGCCTCCCTATGAACCGCTCTTGTCCTGTGACCTCCGGTGCTTGTCTCACAAGACTGCATTCTTGGTAGCGATTACTTCTGCCCGACGTGTGGGGGAGCTCCAGGCTTTGTCCATCCAGGAACCATACCTCACCGTCCGGGATGACTGCATTGTTCTTCAACTGGATCCTTCGTTCCTCCCCAAGGTGGTCTCGGACGTCCATCGCTCTCAATTGATTGTTCTTCCCTCCTTCTGTCAGCTTCCCCGGACCCCTAAGGAGGAAGAGTTCCATGCTTTGGATGTCTGGCGAACTGTGCTCCATTATCTTGACGTTACGGCGCCCTGGCACGTCGATCACAATCTCTTTGTCCAGCTTTTTGGTCCACATAAGGGCAAGAAGGTGTCTAAGTGTACTATAGCCAATTGGATTAAGAAGGACATTGCAGACTCCTACCTTTTTCAACAGCTGCAAGCACCTTCAGGGTTTATTGCCCATTCCACCCGGTCTACCACTGTCTCCTGGGCTGAACGGGTGGGGGCTTCTCCTGAGCAGATCTGCACGGCTGCTACCTGGTCGTCCTTGCATACCTTCACGAAACACTACCGTCTGGACCTGGATTTTAGTATGGATTTGGCTTTTGGAAGGAAGGTACTGCAGGACGTAGTCTCACCCTAGATGTTTATTCGTTGGTATTCCTCCTATGCTGTCGTGGAAGGTTCCTAGAGAAAATAGAATTATTCTTACCGTTAATTCGGTTTCTAAGATACCTTCCACGACAGCACTTATTTCCCTCCCTTCTATTCCTCGTTTATTCCTGGAATGTTGTACTGTGTACTGTTGTTACTCTCATGCTCTGGTTCTTTGTAAGACACTGGCTAATGGGAGGTGGGAGGGGCCTTTTAACCTCTCTTGTGCTTCCTGTCCCTATTAGGGCGTGGAGAGGCGACCTGCTATCCTGTCGTGGAAGGTTCCTAGAAACCAAATTAACGGTAAGAATAATTCTATTTTCTTTCATTAAACGAGGGGGAAAACCGTTTTGACCACGTGTGTAAGTAATCTTATCACTTCACCCGCCACAAGGGAGCAGCTATTGTAAGATCTTCTGTCACCCACAGTATTCAATGGAAAACTTCACTCAAACTCTGTGTCATGAATATATGAATATTGCTCATGATTTTAAGATGCTTGAAGAGTCAGCCAACAATAGCTCACTCATGTCTCCGCCCTTTTGGTTTGTGAGTAAGTTACATAGATCCTCGCTTGCTTCCCCAGCGACCCCCCAGTTAAAACTATTTACGACCCCCCCATAAAATCCTGAAGCTGAGAGAAGCAGAGCGTATACAGGTTTGAACCAGATCTGTCCCTGCAGAAGATCCTTTGTCTAAACCTATAGTGGTTTCAATGTCGAATTTAAGAAGACCCGTTGATGCCACATACACATAATTCATATTTTTAGATTATTCACCGATTTGCGCATTTAATGATATGTTTTGTACAGCTATGCAACGCTCAAGAGCCTGGCAAATTAGTCCTGCCTTTCTAAACCTCATACATGGGTCATATTTGGTATCAATATTCTCAGAATTAAATGACATTAAATATGAGTTATATATCATGGTTGTGAGCCCGCCCCATCCCCAGATATGAAGAATGAAGATTTATTAAGCATGGTGAAAGGGGAGGTCTCAGTGGACAAGCCCATAGGGAGTGGTCACTCTACGAGGTGGGGGCCACAGGTTCCCCTGCCTTTAATAAAACTAGAGAAGCCATTTTTGGGCTGATTCTGATCCAGGGGCCCGACATAGCCACTACCAGCTGTGTGACGGAATCATACCTTTCTGGGGAGAGGCCCCCTCCACGGAACTACGTATACCTATGCGTGGCTAGGTCTGAACATTTCTTATTTTATTCCTTTTATTTTTATAACTGTTTTACGCATACATGTATATTGTCTCTTATGTAATATTCTGTAAATCTTTAATATAATCACTGCCCATCTTTGGGAGTAAAATATTATAATTTACTAGTCTCGCTCTCCTTGTCCTATGAACGAGCTCTCACGACCTCACTGTTCGTTTTACGCTATCGTACAGGTTACCGGTCCACCTGCAAGAGATCGGTGGTGGCAGAATAATTTTTGGTATTTATGTAATAAAGTGGGCCTGAGGGTGACTGGATCGAGGTATATATACGTTCCTAGCAGGAACTGGTGGTATATACACATCCTGTCACATCACGTGCCGCAGTAGACAACATCAATTAGGGCAGCTGAGCTTCTTTCTTATCCTCTGGCAATACCGGATTTGGCCAGCAGGCTAAGGGGGCGCCAGAGAGCTGCAGGTCCTGGCTAGGACATCGTGACACTCTGGATAACAACAAGTGTTGAACACTTCATTAAATTAGGCAGGTTGACAGCAAGGACACTTTTTCACACTTCTCACCACCACTTGGACTTCTATTAGCTGCATGGCTTGGTGTGAGAATGTAAATCATGAACCATTAAGGTACCGTTACACGGGGAAACATCTCCTGCAACATCGTCGGCAACTCAGGGGCGTGGCGAAGTTGCAGCAACATCGCCAGTGCATTGCCTCGTGTAACAGGGTGATGACAATGTCCTGAAACCAGGCAATGTTGCTCAGGCGATCTGGTGACACCGCAACTGCGATGTTGAAAGCAACTTCCCCCATTGAGTCCAATGTTAATGATCGCCTTCAACATCGCTGCTGCGTTGCCGGCGATGTCTCCCGTTGTAACAGCAGCACAGCGATCTTGGCTAGCGGCCAAAAACGTGCGCGCTCCCGTGAGTTGCAGGAGATGTTGAAGCGTGTTAAGGTACCCTTACTCTGTGGTCTGAACCTAGCAATAGCTAGAGTATTTCTACTCATCAAGTCTCCCCAGAACGCTCCTACCATTGCTGTGACGACGCTCAAACAATTTTGAACAATTTCACAGACTAAATCAAACAACCTCTAGCCATACAAATTTCAGACAACTTTTATCAATCAATTCTCCAGCTAAGCCACCAGTCTGGCTGAATGCAAAGAAGGTTTTCTCATCTCATCCTGTCCCTCTTGGAAAAAATCCAAATGATTCCAAGAGTTGCAATTGCACCAGATTATTGGGACCAATAAAAAACTATATCCAGACAAGACAACGCACATAAAAGCAAGGCTGGTAAGGATTTTGACCGGTTCTTTGTTCTAGAACGTTTGGTCAATTATGGCCAGGGCCCACCGCTGACGGCCCACTATCTCTCAGAACAGAAGCACATGGCTGGTTTGGAGGCAAGATGAATCATGTTCTCCCCCCTCATGAGATACTGTGCAGATATCTCCCAGGCGGTGGATACGTCTCAGGATAGGGGTGTAGTTGCAGCTGGTGGATCCCTGGCCCCGCTATGTTTTAGACCTCGTTCAGTGCCAAACCGATAAGGCTGTCAATTTAAGTGGGCACCAAGCAATGCTCCCTTTTAGGGCGGCTTCACACTGCGGTGTGATCCGGTCCGGGGCTGTCAGGGATGAACCTGACAGCCCAGGACTGGATCAGCACACAGAACTGGAGGGCTAATTTGCCCTTCGGTCCAAAGTGCTGCCGCACGCAGCTGCTTCCGCTGATGGGTCAGGACATGGGTTTTTATGGACATTTAATAGAGGGAAGGCTTTCTTGTCCTTGAGGTCACTCATGATTGAATGGGAGATCAGGACATCATATCTAAATGTTTTATACATTGCTCGATACATAAATATTGTAAAATCCCCCATATTACCACACTCCTTTCTATCAACCCCCTGGCTAGTCTGTGGTCAGCTGGCTTCCTCTTTTCTCACAGATTCTAGGCAAGTTATGAGATGTCTATTGCCTCACCTGAGATCGCACCTGTCCCCTCCCCCACACTCCCTCCTGTCTCGCTCTCGCCTTCAGTGTGACAGGAATAAGAGCTGGAATTTTTATCTTTTAGAGCTGTACACCTCAATAGCAAGTCACAAAGACGTGCCATTGTATCCACACTGTTGTTTATATCTGGATCCTATTCACACTATTAGGCTTGAATCCTGTAATAGGTACAATTTGCTACATACACTAATGGTACCTTTACACGCCGCCACAACAGGATGGATACAACCCGCTACAGGCTACAAATGTAGCTTGTCGCGCCAATATCGCCCGTAGTAGCGGCGTCTGAAGACGGGACGACACAGCCGGCTACAGATACATCTGTTTCCGAGCACTGCCCATAAACAGATGGCTACATCGCCGATTGTAGCGAGTTGTATCGGCGTGTAAAGAAGCTACAGAAGGGAACTCTGGACACCCGGCGATGTAGCTGCAATGTAGCTAAGGCGTGACCCAGGCTCCGGGATACCACGCCCCTTCAGCGATCATTGGAGGAAGCTCCTGCGTTGCGATTGGTTGTCGCCGCACAGGGCGGCATATTTAAGGAGCTGACCAGTCACACTACACAATTGCTCGAGCATCAAGTATTAATCTGCCTCCTGCGATGCCTGGCCAATCATGGTATTATTGCTTTCTCCTATCAGCGTACGGACGTCTCGTAATCCACAATTGGAGCACGCCTATGTGCTGTCCCTGCTGCACCAGGTACGCCCATAGTAGCTGGTTGTAGCGGTGTGTAAATGAGCTACAGATGGCTACTTGAGACACCCGGCGATGTATCTAGCTGTAGATGTAGCGTAGCGTAGCGCACCTTGTGGCGGCGTGTAAAGAGGGTGCGTTTCCCGTTTGTAACCGTTTGGGCGTGCTCGTGCACGTGAAGTAGCGGTTGGTATCCATCCTGTTGTGGCGGCGTGTAAAGGTACCATAAGGGTTTGCATACAAAAGTTCAAGGACATTACACACCACCACTTTCTCATGGTCACTTATAGTTTACCGTGCTGATGTGTATGTATAGATTTGTATTCGTAACACTCCTGAATTCATTCAATTAAGTGATCACAACTATGGAGTTTAAAGTTACAAAATGTAACACCTTTATTATCATATAAAAGCAATAACAGTACACATTAAAACAATGAATTCTGGTTAGGAGATACCAAAAACTGCATACACGGTAGTAACACTGTGGGTAGTATTGCAGGCTCATAAGTACACACAGGTGACTTTACAATGGTTCATGGTATACATCCCTGGGTAGTTTACAGTGGTAACCAACCATGCATTACCCATCACTCTTCCATATTGATGCTCCTGGGACGAACCTCCTCATCCACCTCAGTGCCCGAGTGCGCAGTACCTCCTACATACCTTTTGCAAACACTTGTTCACTGGGTATAATCTGAGCACAATTATTTGGCCATTTATACCTGCCGCCTATGTTTAATTATTGTCACCTGGTATTTGAAAGAAATAGTTCGTTAGTTCTTCCTTTGTTCGATAAACTCCATAGACTGCGTCTTCAGAACCAAAAGTGGGTTTTATTCGGGTAGGAAAAAATACAGAGATATACGGCAAAAGCAGTAACGGGCAGGTTCCAGAATGACAGGCGCGGGAGCCACAGGTGTCACACTCAGGATGGATTCAGAATAATGGCTCCCCGTCTCATGGACGGGGGTTTCTTTATACCAATTTTCCCCATAGAAAGACATTGGTACCATGATTCTCTATGGACAAATGGTTACATCATCCTGTCATAAGTGATCCATTCATATTACTTACAACATATATTGACATGAAAAAAGCACATTAATTTCATTACTAACTACATACAAATGATCTCATAATAGCCTTTTTGGGACCAAGCACAAATCACAACTTATTGACATTAATTAGCTCTGTTCTTGATTATAAGAAACGTCATATTAGCCTTGAGGGATACAATACATCGTAAATATCGAGAAATACTTGAGAAAAAGGAGTAAATAGCGAATTGGTTAACTATTATCTTGATGAGCTCTTGGTATATGCTCAGACCAAACCTAATTAACTTCCATGCCTGTTTCTCTTCTATGGCTTGATCTCTTATTACTTGAGACCTACAACAAAAATTCAATAGTTCCATTTTCAAGCTTAAACTGAAACTTTTACACAAGACAAAATGGCTGACAGAGGCCTTGGTACCCATGGCCTCCGTCTAACAAATCCCTCTGTTGTACTTATGGTAATTTGATAATTTACCCTGAAGTACAAATTGGCATATGAGTCTAGTCCCAATTCTCATATATGGTATTGAGGGAATGCATAATTTCGTACACTCCCTGGTCAGTAGGAGTGTTGGGAGGGACTGAAGGTACCCTTGTAAGAAGGGCCCTAACAATAGGTGTACAACCTACAAGTGAGCATGGTCTGGGAGTAAGTACCCTACCCGCACCAAGTCTCCGGTATGGTCTGATAAAAGTGGTACTATGTGTTATTACACGGGCCTGAAAGTTATTTAGTTCCTCAACATGAGCCAGATTCTTTTTGAAAAACTTTTAAACTTTTAGGTTACTACCTATTAAACACATATATATAAAAAAAAAAAACAACAAAGTAGACAAAAAAATCGACAGTAAATATCACCAACGTAAGAGTTCTTAAGTATTAATGAGTCCCGTTACAATCTTTCAAAAAAAAGAAAAAATTCAACATTTTCTTTGTTCCATGGCTCCTAAGGTCTTATTGACAGTTCAGGTGTGGGCAAATAGTCCTAAAAAGAAGCAAAAAACACAACAAAACAAAAAAATCATCACAGAAGTGAAAAAACATAAAGTGTCCGAGTCCCAAGTCCCATAACAGTCTCTGAGTCCTTTGATCCGTGGCTCTCGATCTTGTTCTGTTCCCTCGGAGCTTTCACGGTCTTCCCCCTCGATCACACTGTCCGGGTCCCACTGGATGGTGTGAGATGTCATCTCCAGGGAAACAGGCGGATTCATGGATCCCGATCCAATAGGGGACCTGAAAAATAAAATAAAAGCGCAGTATCAGTTCTCACCAGCATCACTAGGATTCTCAACTGGCAGTATAACAAGCTTACATTGATCAATATGAACAATTTTAACACCTTTGTCTCTTGGCTTGCTAATCCTTAGCACTCCCAAAACAGTTGGGCCTACCACTTGTGTGATAACAAACAGGCCTTTGTAATTGGAATCTCACGGTCCTTTTTTTTCCTAAGATTCTTAACCATGAGCTAAGCTCCCACAACAAATTTGGACTCATTATTTTTTCTGTAGGTTCTATGCAACTTTTAGCCATCTGAAAGGCAGCGTACTGCTGGAGATGCTGAATCTGTTGTTGGATCTGTTCAAGCCACTGATCTCTCTGTACCACAGCTTGCTGCGGGCTGGGCAGCACAATGTCACTAGGCAACAAGACAGGCATCTGTCTTCCTGTCATCAGTTCAAAAAAAGAAATTCCTGTTGACTTTGAGGCTACGGCTTTGAGAATTCACACCCCAAGCTTTGCCTGTAAGCAGTGTTTTTAAGGTTACATGGGGGTTCTGCAGAATCAAGGTGAAAAGCCAATTAAAGTGCATGTTTTAAATTTTCAAAAGCCTGCAGGGCGTCTCCCTCTATTGTGATCGTGGTAAACTCATTTTCAATACCTTTTAGGAGATCATACAAAGGTTTAGCAAGGCAAGCAAAATTTTCAATAAATTCTCTGGAAAAATTCACAAGACCTAGAAACTTTCTGAGTTCCGTGATATTGATTTGGCACAGGTACAGCTTGAATGAATGTCCCCTCTTTTGAAACTGACACATTCAAACATTTAACCTCTGGTTGCATTCAGCTGTACTCTGTCCCGACTCACATTTAATATTGAGTTGCACAATGCATCACAAATATTGAACTAAATCTCTTTGTGTTCAGTTTCATCAACAATTTGAGTCCATAAATTTTAAATCAAGAAATCATTGACATATTGCAAGACTTTGTCTCCGTACCCCAGGGGTTCCAATACCTGTGCCAACACCTGATGGAAATAAATTGGACTAGAATAAAACCCTTGGGGCAAGCGTGTGAACAGGTACTGGACATTTTCAAAGGTAAATGCAAAACGGAGAGCCGACTCAGGTGTAATGGGCACGCAGAAAAAGCCATTTGCAATATTCAAACAAGAGAAAAAAAAAACTGACATTCACTCCTCAGCTGTGACATCACTTCAGGGACCGAGATGTGTTGCTGAGGGGGTGTATTTGTTTACATGTCTTAAATCTATGACCATGCGATAGCTACCATCCTCCTTTTTTTTTTTTTTTTACAGGCAGGATTGGGCTATTGCACGGGGAGTTGCCTCGTACAATCACGCCCTGTTGTTCCAATTCACTGACAGCAATCCTTATGTAAGGAATTGCTTCCTCAGGAATACGGTATTGGCGCTGAAAGGGTGGTAGACGGTCGCTGTCAATCTTAATTAAAATTTGCATCAGTCCGAAATCTGTAAGATTGAAACCCATAACTGAGGAAAAAATTGCACTAATTCATATTTCAAAGCAGTGTCTGTAACATTTATCTTAGGCATGTCATCATCATCAACTGAGCACAAACTAGCAACGGTTAATTTATGACTGTGACATTCCAGCTCAGCCGTATCCATAATAACTGAACAGACAGTAGTTCCTTTGTCACGCCATAAGACCTTATTACACAAATCAACAATGATACCCATGGCTGACAACATATCTGACCCATTAATAAAAAAACTTTAATTGCTGACTGATCCAAAATTCACACCGAATGCCTCTGCACTTCGATGTCCCCGTGTCCTGAAATTTCAGGTTTACTGGACAACTCCTCCTCGCCTGTATACAGGAGCCCTCAAATCCCACTAAAGTTGTGGTGTCTGGCAGCCTGGGGGGAGCTGCAATTTGTGTTCTGTTACTGAAACAGAGGCTCCTGTATTAATTAAAAAGCTTTCCCAAATTTGACCCTCTATCCTCCCTCTGACATAAGGTCGTCCATCTCGGCCTAGGGATAATTGTGCCAAGAGGTACAGGGGAACAGGGGGGTTCAATGCATCAATCAGTACCGGCAGTAGGAAGCCCAAAAAAAAATCCACCAACCTCACCAGAGGCAATTCTACGGCCCACTGCTGTCACCTCCGAGCCGGACAGATCGCTTGAAAGAGCCATTTCCTCGTCCCCCCCCCAGCTCCTGTATCAGTGGAGCATAAGGGTGGGAGGAATTCCTCCCGGAGGAGGGTGAGCTCTCCTCACAGCATGGATCTGTCTGCTGGGATGGACAAGGGTCGCATAATTGGGTGACGGGGCAAAAGGCTCCCGTAAAACAGGGTTAACTATCTGAGGACCATTGTACTGCTGGCACGGTTTGGGGCCGTTAACCGCTAGCTGTCCAGGGGTCTTAACAGCAGGCAAAGAATATGAGTCCGCACACATTGGAAGCAGCACTGGCTCCCTCATACGGCTCTCAGGACATTGTAGAGGTAGGCTGCTGCTGCACCTGTGGATCATCCCTGGGAGCTAAATGGGAACACTGACGTCTAAGATACCCTGATTGCCCACAAGGATAACATACAAGAGGACCCATGGAGTTCCGAGGGGCTTCTGCCGACTGGGACCAGCCCGCTTTCGGCAGTTGATCATAACCCCAGGAAATCCTGGTCTCCTGTCCACAGCAGATGCCATCTGGGCAGGGCGATATGCAAAAACATCTGTATCATCGCCCTTTTCCCTAACAATGATTACCAATGCCCTAATTTTGTCCTCCACAAATTTAGAATTATGTAAAATCCCTAACTTGCAAAACCTTTCCAAGTATTCTCTACAATCTGTTCCATCAGATCATAATCATCTTTCTGATCTATTCTATCAAAAAATACTTATCAAACGTTACACACCAGGCAGCCCATCTTCTAATTCTAAGATAATTTCCTTTCCTGATTCTAAAGGATTCTAACAACCATGGATGGATTTTCTTCCTCCCTTCTGTTTGCCTGCAAACCTGTATCTCATACCCCTCCCTTTGTGATACTACTACTCCTGTCATTGTATCAGTAGCTGCTGTGTTCTCTCCATACACTGCTCCACTGCCCCTCCCTGTGTAACCACATTAACGTACTGTCTTTGAAGCTATCACTAGCCTGATCTGAGCTATAACTAACTTACACAAAGCCGCTATTCGGCTGCCCTTTCTGCTAATAATTTCTTCTTGTCAAGATGTCTACTTCTGTGAACCACTGCATACAATTTAACCAAGTGGTTAAGCATTAACCCCTTCTAGCTATGGGGTTTCAGCGTGCCTGTCAGTCTGCTCCCTCAGCCATTAAATAGTGGTGGGAGCACAAGGACATTTATAAACTGCTTTTAGTATCAACTAATGCAATTACAGGCAAAAGTTAAATACTAACACCTCTGTAATGGAAGACACGTGCCGGCTTTGGTCAACCAAAAGAGGTCCAGCCGTATGTTCAGCCTTACACGTTACGTTGCCACACGTCTCCTTCGTCTTTATCACCCTCGGCGTTAATCACGTCCTTGTATAACTTACGTAGAGGCACTTTAGTCTTAGTTACTCAGGGTAGACAGGAGCGCAAACGAGAGATTCTCAGCGGCTGATTTCCTTAATGCGATTTCACGTGATGCATCACGCTTTTTAGCAAAAAAGGCAAAAAAAGAAGAAAAAAAAAAGTCCATTCCTCACCCTCTCACCCCTTTGGTTCACAGCTTTACTTGCAGGAATCTTCTAGGTTCTTCAGAAAGGATGTGCGGTCTTCTCCCCCCTTTCGACCGGGCTGGCTCGCCATTTGAAAGAAATAGTTCGTTAGTTCTTCCTTTGTTCGATAAACTCCATAGACTGCGTCTTCAGAACCAAAAGTGGGTTTTATTCGGGTAGGAAAAAATACAGAGATATACGGCAAAAGCAGTAACAGGCAGGTTTCAGAATGACAGGCACGGGAGCCACAGGTGTCACACTCAGGATGGATTCAGAATAATGGCTCCCCGTCTCATGGACGGGGGTTTCTTTATACCAATTTTCCCCATAGAAAGACATTGGTACCATGATTCTCTATGGACAAATGGTTACATCATCCTGTCATAAGTGATCCATTCATATTACTTACAACATATATTGACATGAAAAAAGCACATTAATTTCATTACTAACTACATACAAATGATCACATAATAGCCTTTTTGGGACCAAGCACAAATCACAACTTATTGACATTAATTAGCTCTGTTCTTGATTACATAGTAAATAGCGAATTGGTTAACTATTATCTTGATGAGCTCTTGGTATATGCTCAGACCAAACCTAATTAACTTCCATGCCTGTTTCTCTTCTATGGCTTGATCTCTTATTACTTGAGACCTACAACAAAAATTCAGTAGTTCCATTTTCAAGCTTAAACTGAAACTTTTACACAAGACAAAATGGCTGACAGAGGCCTTGGTACCCATGGCCTCCGTCTAACAGTATTTGCGTAACGTCATTTCCGCCGGATGTCAGGAGGGGCCAGCGCATGACGCAAATTACTCAGACGTCACAATCACGCATGCGCAGTCCTCATCTCCACGGCATCAACAGCTAGAGCGATGCCGCGTCAAACAAATGTCTCCAGCGGCCATGTTTTTGGAGACCAAGGACCCATAATATCACATAGGAGTCCCGGGCATCTCCCTACATATAATTATACTCCATATATATAACACTAAACTGCTCTGGAATAGATAACATTCATACTCTAAAATAAGCATTGCATGCGCGATTGTCTGATTGATTCAAATCATGCGCTGGCCCCTCCTGACATCGGGTGGAAATTACGTTACACAAACACTAGGTGGCAATAATTAAACATAGGCAGCGGATCACTTAAGGTTTGATCACTTAATTGAACTATAAGGGTTTGGCAGGGGTTTAGAGATCACCTATATTTGGGATCCCCCTGAGAATTGTGTTATCAATCTGTTGGTCATTATGATTGATTCACCTCTGCCTGATGTTAGTTAGGAGGAATTGGCACTGACCCCCTTTTCCTACCTAATTATAAGTTGGGACTGATGTTTACAGCCTAATCAGCCTTTATGGAATGCTCCAATATGTCCTGCATTGTTTAGAGAACGGCAGCATAATCCACAGCCTCTCTGGGCGGATAGTGGCTATGATCGATAGATCCTGTGCGCCTGAGGCCTGCTGGGGCACCATGACAACAAGTGGTGCGCACAAACAATACAAGCTTGCGCTCCACTGATCCATTCTGCCGACCGGAAGTGATACGCTCACGATGATGCATCACAACCCGGCCACCGGAAATGACGCGATCGGAAGTGACGTGTCACGATCATGAAGGAGCCAACTGGGCATAAAAAACAGCTGAGACAGGGGCCGGTCGCATAGCACCAGGTCAGGAAGCTACGACAAAATAGTGAGCCGCACCCCATGGATCTCTTTACACTGAATAAGGTAACACTAAGCAACTAGTTGGTAACAGATTTCTCTCTTGCAGCACACTTAAGGCCCCGATGCAGCGACCTCATAGCGAAGCCGCTGCGTGTGACATGTACCAACGACCAGCGATTAGCTCGCTGATCGTTGGTAAATGGCCAGGGCCATTTTTTGATCGTTGGTCACCTGCTGGGCAGCCAGCATCAGCATGTGTGACAGCAGGAGACAAACGATCAACGATCTCCCAGCGCCGAACAGTACACGCTGGGACGCTGGTAACCAGGGTAGACATCGGGTAACTAAGTGCAGCGCTAAGCTTAGTTACCCGATGTTTACCCTGGATACCAGCGTTCTCTCTGGTTGCTGATCGCTGGTGAGTCTGCCCGTGTGACAGCTCACCAGCAGTCATATGTCGATGTCCCAGCGATCCCGATCATTGGTCGGGTCGCTGGAACATCACAGCGTGTAATGGGGCCTTTAGACATCATACATTGTTGTCTATGATGCAACAACACATGGCCATTGTTTTCAACTATCCCCTGATAACATGAGGACCATAGAAACGCGTTGGGTGTATGAGATAAGGATTGAGCGGATAAGAGCAATGCAATTAAGTACTTTTGGTGCCGGATTTTACTGTTCCATGGATCTATTGGAAATTGTTAAAACAACAGTCTGAAGTGCAATAGGCACTTGTTGAGAAAATCCTGACACAGTTTGGGATCACCTTGTATAGGTGCATGGCTTACATAGACGAGGCAGGGCACTGGCAAGCAAGCTGGGTGGTAGTTGATTTGGCCGTAACTTTAAGCTTGTTCAGACATTTGTCTATGGAGCCCAAATAGTCCAGCATGCGGTTCTGTGTCTGCTGCTGGCGGGTCATCTCCTGTTGAAGGTCTGCTAGTCGAGCAGTGAACTTGTAGTGAACTAAGTCAAGAGTCTATAGCCTGCATGACGGCAGTGAGCCTGCACTGTTCTTCTTGCAGATGAGCAGGTTCCTGCTGAGTGGAGAAGGCAAAGTCTGCGGGGTCCACGGCCTGAGCAAACTGTTGCATTCTCAGGAGCTTGGGCCCACTGGACCACAGATGGTCTTTGGAAGCTGACTCCTACGACAGGAACAGGCAAGAGAGTAACTTGAGTAAATACACAGTCATTATTTGGGTACACCCACAGAAAGCGGCCAAGTTCTGGCTAGAACAAAGTCTCTTAGTGTAGCTTGCAGGCTGTCGCATTGATGGACAGCTTCTGATACAGAGAAGTAGCAGCAGGAGCAGAGTCCAACGCTGATTAGTAGGAGCGTGGCCCAGGCTCATCGATGATGGAGGCAGGCTAGCTTGGCATAGCAGGCTAACTGGAGACAGATGCCGACAGGTGGACTTGGCAGATTAAATAGAGGCAGGTATAGCAGACAGGCATAGCGGGCTCAATGGGGGAAGGCACTAAGACAAGACAAGGTATTAGTGAATGCAAGGAACCAAGTACAAGGCACGGGAGCCTGAGTTCAAGCAACGCCACTAAGGGACAGGAAACATTGCGCAGGCACCTCCCAATCTGTCCTTAACTCTGCTGCCCAACTAATCCACCTCTCTCCTCGCCATTCCCCCACTTCTCCCCTCTGCAGATACCTCCACTGGCTCCCAATTCACCAGTGTATCCAATTCAAACTACTAACATTGACTCACAAAGCCGTCCACAATCTGCCCCCCCCATATATCTCTGAACTGATCTCCCGATATTCAACTCGTAATCTTCAATCCTCATAAGACCTCCTTCTTTCCTCCACATCCCCCATCCTCTGGAATTCAGCACCTCAAAAAGTCTGACTGTTCTCTACACTCGGAACCTGTACTCGTTCTCTTGAGAACAGCCTACAACCTGCAATGACCACAGTGCCACCTCACTACCGCTGGACCCGACGCTCCACCACCACGGGAGCAGACCCAACCTACTCTCTCCCTTCCCACTGCTCTGTAGAATGTAAGCCTGCAAGGTCATGGTCCTCTCTCTCCCCTCTGTATCGGTCTGTCACTGTTAGTTTGTTCATTGTATTTTTAACTTGTTTGCATGTAATCCTTTCTCATGTACAGACCATGGAATCAATGGTGCTCTATAAATAAATAATAAGGGAGCTTCATATACACAGAACCTCTCAGCAATAGGTTGAGAAGCACTTCTAGGTTAGGGTGCACTGGCCATTTTAATGTCAGCAGGATGCGGCGGGCGTCACCTATTGGAGCTCCTGGAAGGTACTGTTCAGTGACCACAGACTCCAGGCAGAGAAGGCCACAGTCGGGGAGACAGGAGGCATCACTGGATTGTGGACCGGGTGAGTAGTCTATGTGGGAGAGAGCACAGTGGGCTGGGCAGAGTATACGGCGCACCATGCTGGGCACCAACCTTCCTGCTCAGTGGAGACCGGCCCTGTGGTAAGAGCTATGACAAAGATTTTGTACCCTGCTGCCATTTTGGTTTTGATCCTGCTCTCTGACTATGCTATTGGATGCTGAGTTTGTCCTTTTCTGACCCCCCAGTTTTGACCGTGCTTGACAACTTTCCTACCTCTGGACTGTAGCCCATCTGTATTCAGCAACCCCCTGGATTTTCAGTAAAGCCAGATTGCTCTATAGGGGTTAAATGGTCTCGGGGGATCTTGGGGTCCTGCCTGACGATGCAGTTTGCGTTTTGACTGTCTGGGATTCCTCTTTTTGCCTGAAGCTCAGAAGAATGTCACATTATTACTGGCCCCAAAAAATCTGTAAGGAGAGGAGTGGAAGATAGCATCCCCTGTGAAATGTATATACAGAAGTCCTAGCATACCCAATGGGATGTATACGATGTACAAATCTTATTCTCACAAAGAATTGACTGCGCTTCAGGCTGACAAATACCTGAAGAAGCAACAAGATCAATATTACCTAACATCACACCTGCACCAAAGAGAATAAGCTCCCGCCGTCACGTTAGGGGTGAGTTGATGATTTGTTTGACTAAATATTGCAGGGTAATTTACAAGGTGATAATTTTGTGCAGTCCCCAAATGATGGTAGAAATGTCCAAATGGCCCCAGGCAGTAAAAAAGGTTCCCCACCCCTGATCTATATGCTGGAGTCAAAATATACAGGGGCATCTAGGGGTTAAATGGCCATGGTCAGTGTCAGCACCAATCGTGACTGCAGTAGGTTCAAATGGTGGTAAATGGTGTGCAAATTCGGTGAATGTTTGGTGCAAGTGGACAGATCCAAACATAATCTTTGAGTTGTAATCACTGCACATTGATCATCACTACTCTACTACTCTTAAGATTGATGCAGCAGGTTGTCAGCTATAATGTACAGCTGACGGCTGCTGCGTTTTCACCCATGAGAGGATACTATTCACTTAAATCTCAGGTCAGTAAAAAGATATTGGTGGTCACTGAATGGTAAAAAAATAATGAAATATATATTTATCTCTAACAGAAAATGCAAGTGATCGTTCTGAAGGAAATGTTATGTTATCGCTAGAATATAAAGGAAAAGATGAAGATATCCTGTGTCAGTCCTCAGGAGCAAACCTTGTTACCATTAAGGGACAACCAGTACATCTTGTTAAAGATAAGAGAAGTCACAAAGGAAAGAAGACGTACTCATGTTCAGAATGTGGGAAATGTTTTAAAATAAGAGTACATCTGGTTATACATTTAAGAAGTCACACAGGGAGAAGCCGTATTCATGTTCAGAATGTGTGAAATGTTTTACTACTAAATCAAACCTTGTTAGACATGAGAGACTTCACATAGAAGAGAAGCCGTATTCATTTTCAGAATGTCAGAAACGTTTTACATATAGATCAGATCTTACTAAACATAAGAAAGCTCACACTGGAGAAAAGCCGTATTCATATTTAGTATATGGGAAACGTTTTATAGGAAAATCAAATCTTGATATACATGAGAGAAGTCACAAAGGAGAGAAGCCATATTCATATTCATGTTCAGAATGTGGGAGAGGTTTTATATATAAATCACACCTTGTTTTACATGAGAGAATTCACACAGGAGTGAAGCCGTATTCATGTTCAGAATGTGGGAAATGTTTTAGATATAAATCAAATCTTCATATACATGAGAGAATTCACACAGGAGAAAAACACTCATGTTCAGAATGTGGGAAATGTTTTACACATAGAGCAAGTCTTGTAAATCATAAGAAAGTTCACACAGGAGAGAAGCCGTATTCATGTTCAGAATGTCAGAAAAGTTTTACATTTAAATGTAATCTTGTTCTACATGAGAGACTTCACACAGGAGAGAAGCCATATTCATGTTCAGAATGCGGGAAATGTTTTAAAGCAAAATCAAAGCTTGTTATGCATGAGAGAATTCACACAGGAGAGAAGCCGTTTTCTTGTTCAGAATGTGGGAAAAGTTTTAAAGTAAAATCAGATCTTGTTATACATGAGAGAATTCACACAGGAGGGAAGCCGTATTCATGTTCAGAATGTGGGAAATGTTTTACAGCTAAAGCAACTCTTGTTATACATGAGAGAAGTCACACAGGAGAGAAGCCGTATTCATGTTCAGTATGTGGGAAATGTTTTACAGCTAAATCAAATCTTGTTCTACATGAGAGAATTCACACAGGAGAGAATCTGTATTCGTGTTTAGTATGTCAGAAAGTTTTTAAGTATAAATCAAGCCTGACTGTACATGAGAGAATTCACACTAGAAATGCATATTCATGTTCAGAATGTGGAAAAAATTTTACGGCTAAACAAAGTCTCATTTCTCATGTGAAAACTCACATGGAAGAAAAGCCGTGGAAATGTTTTAGCACTGAAGCCCTGCTAAGTGATCATCAAAGAGATCACACCGGAGAGAATCCATTTACATGTTCAGAATGTGGGAAATGTTTTAGCACTGAAGCCCTGCTAAGTGATCATCAAAGACATCACACTGGAGAGAATCCATTTACATGTAGTGATTGTGGGATGTGTTTTATATATGAATCAAGTCTTCTCAGACATAAGAAAGTTCACGTTCAGAGTGTGGAAAATGTTTCTTTACATAAATCATTTCAGAATAAATATCTGAGAAGTTACACAGTAAAGAAGCCGTATGCATGTTCAGAATGTGGGAAATGCTTCAGTACTGAAGCCCTGCTAAGTGATCATCAAAGACATCACACTGGAGAGAATCCATTTACATGTAGTGAATGTGGGATGTGTTTTATATATGAATCAAGTCTTCTCAGACATAAGAAAGTTCACGTTCAGAGTGTGGAAAATGTTTCTCTAAACAAATCATTTCAGGTTAAACATCTGAGAAGTTACAGAGTAGAGAAGCCGCATTCATGTTCAGAATGTGGGAAATGTTTTAGCACTGAAGCCCTGCTAAGTGATCATCAAAGACATCACACTGGAGACGATCAATTTACATGTAGTGAATGTGGGAAATGTTTTAGTACTGAAGCCCTGCTAAGTGATCATCAAATAGATCACACCGGAGAGAATCCATTTACATGTAGTGAATGTGGGATGTGTTTTATATATGAATCAAGTCTTCTCAGACATAAGAAAGTTCACTTTCAGAGTGTGGAAAATGTATCTCTAAACAAATCATTTCAGGTTAAACATCCGAGAAGTTACACAGTAGAGAAGCCGCATTCATGTTCAGAATGTGGGAAATGCTTTATTAGTGAAGACAAACTGCACAATCACCAGAGAAGTCACACACAGGGGAAGCTGTTTGATGTTTAATATGATAATAAACTTTATCTATATAGCACCAACATATTCCGCAGCTTTACAATTCAGAGGTTCATATACACACAGTAGGGTGACCACAAAAAATCGATGTCGGAATTTTGTCCGTCTGGACCCCACAAAACGATTCCCCTTTCCAGATGTTGAGTAGCCAAAATTTGAGCTCGATCAAACGACGTTAACCCTTGCCGCTCGTCGCTCAAAGTTTGAAAAAATCCAAATTTTTGACCAAAAAGCTGAAATATGGAGCCATAACTCCAGAACGGTAAATAATAAAAACACGCTTAATATCTCAAAAGAAAGCTAATGTTGTTCTTCAAAATTTATATTTTATACATAATTGTTATTTTAAGTCAAACTGAGTTACAACAGCTTAGGGCTGGGCGATTAATCGAATTAATTCGATTAATTCGCCCCCTGCTGTGGCCACGATTGTGGTTTTAACCACAATCGTCAAATTCGATTTAAAATGGCGTCCGGAGCGCTGTTTAGAAGCCGGCCGGATCTTCTAAACAGCGCTCCGGACGCCTAGCGGTAATCCCGAGTGTAACTCGGGGTTGACTTTCACTTTCAGAAGCGGTAACCCCGAGTCACACTCGGGATTACCTGCTGATGGTAACGCTGCCGAGGGTGAGGACTTGGTTTGGGGTCGGCTGAGCCCCTGCTGCTGATGAGCCCCCGGGAGGAAGGGGGGGGGTGCTGACACGTTCCCAGCACCGCCCGCTGCCGCCCCTGCAGCGGCCGCGGGAAGAGGACCGGACGGGGCCCAGCACCTCCGCCGCCCCTGCTGTGCAGCTGGGGGATGTGCTGACAGGCCGAGCTGGCTGAGCCCGGCACAGCACCACCGCCGCCACCTCTGCTGTGCAGCTGGGGGAT
This sequence comes from Allobates femoralis, assembly GCA_033576535.1. Lineage (NCBI taxonomy): Eukaryota > Metazoa > Chordata > Amphibia > Anura > Aromobatidae > Allobates > Allobates femoralis. Next base: position 2,647,213 of record JARQOC010000013.1, on the reverse strand, counting down.
GTGCTGACAGTCCGAGCTGGCTGAGCCCGGCACAGCACCACCGCCGCCGCCCCTGCTGTGCAGCCGGGGGATGTGCTGACAGGCCGAGCTGGCTGAGCCCGGCACAGCACCACCGCCGCCGCCCCTGCTGTGCAGCCGGGGGATGTGCTGACAGGCCGAGCTGGCTGAGCCCGGCACAGCACCACCGCCGCCGCCCCTGCTGTGCAGCCGGGGGATGTGCTGACAGGCCGAGCTGGCTGAGCCCGGCACAGCACCACCGCCGCCGCCCCTGCTGTGCAGCTGGGGGATGTGCTGACAGGCCGAGCTGGCTGAGCCCGGCACAGCACCACCGCCGCCACCTCTGCTGTGCAGCTGGGGGATGTGCTGACAGGCCGAGCTGGCTGAGCCCGGCACAGCACCACCGCCGCCGCCCCTGCTGTGCAGCCGGGGGATGTGCTGACAGGCCGAGCTGGCTGAGCCCGGCACAGCACCACCGCCGCCGCCCCTGCTGTGCAGCCGGGGGATGTGCTGACAGGCCGAGCTGGCTGAGCCCGGCACAGCACCACCGCCGCCGCCCCCTGCTGTGCAGCTGGGGGATGTGCTGACAGGCCGAGCTGGCTGAGCCCGGCACAGCACCACCGCCGCCGCCCCTGCTGTGCAGCTGGGGGATGTGCTGACAGGCCGAGCTGGCTGAGCCCGGCACAGCACCACCGCCGCCGCCCCTGCTGTGCAGCTGGGGGATGTGCTGACAGGCCGAGCTGGCTGAGCCCGGCACAGCACCACCGCCGCCGCCCCTGCTGTGCAGCTGGGGGATGTGCTGACAGGCCGAGCTGGCTGAGCCCGGCACAGCACCACCGCCGCCGCCCCTGCTGTGCAGCTGGGGGATGTGCTGACAGGCCGAGCTGGCTGAGCCCGGCACAGCACCACCGCCGCCGCCTCTGCTGTGCACCCGAGGGATGAGGACCGGGGGATGTGCTGACAGGCCGAGCTGGCTAAATGTTTCCCGGGAAACGAGGTCAGTCACGATAGTTCCTACGTTGTTCTGGCATCCCCTGAGCTACCCGCCTTATATATTGATTAATGGCATAGAGAAGGTTACGTGGAGATGTGATAAGGCGAGGTAAAACGGGGAAAAGGCTGCTGTGGTGGCGTGTGCTGTGGTGATATGTGCTGTGGTGATGCGTGCTGTGGTGATGCGTGCTGTGGTGGCTTGTGCTGTGCTGATATGTGCCGTGGTGGCGTGTGCTGTGGTGATGCGTGGTGGCGTGTGCTGTGGTGGCGTGTGCTGTGGTGATGCGTGCTGTGGTGATGCGTGCTGTGGTGATGCGTGCTGTGGTGATGCGTGCTGTGGTGATGCGTGCTGTGGTGATGCGTGCTGTGGTGATGCGTGCTGTGGTGATGCGTGCTGTGGTGATATGTGGCGTGGTGGCGTGTGCTGTGGTGATATGTGCTGTGGTGGTGTGTGCTGTGGTGATGCATGATGTCTGCTGTGGTGGCGTGTGCTGTGGTGGCGTGTGCTGTGGTGATATGTGCTGTGGTGATATGTGCTGTGGTGATATGTGCCGTGGTGGCGTGTGCTGTGGTGATATGTGCTGTGGTGGTGTGTGCTGTGGTGATGCGTGATGTCTGCTGTGGTGGCGTGTGCTGTGGTGATATGTGCCGTGGTGGCGTGTGCTGTGGTGGTGTGTGCTGTGGTGATGTGTGATGTCTGCTGCGGTGATGTGTGCTGTGGGAAATGCAGGACATAGCTAAAGTAGATAATAACTGAAGGTAAAGGCAGTTTATAGTTGCTGTGTGACAGGAATTATACTCCAGGTCCTATATTCCATCCTCCTCCCTATATATTATATCTCTCCCCCTCCTTACAGATTATAGAATACCTGGGTGACTGGTCCTATATCCCCTCGCTCTCCTTACATATTCTATAATATACCTGTGTTCTATATCCCTCCCCCTCCTTACAGATTATATACCTGTGCCCTATATCCCCTCATATATTCTATACCTGGGTCCTATATCGCCTCCCCATCTTTATATATTCTATACCTGGGTCCTATATCCCCTCCCCCTCATACATTATATACCTGGGGGAACCTGCTCCGTTCAATAGATGCGGTCTCCTTAAAGTAATAGAAAATAGAAAAAAAAAATCGAGATTTAAATCGAAAATCGTCCATAGGTTTAAATAAAATCGAGATTTTGATTTTTCCCAAAATCGCCCAGCCCTACAACAGCTTTTAGCCCCAAGAACGTGACCTGGTACCACTAGGAGCATACTTCATATATTTTGTTATTAAGTGATACATTTTGTTTTTTTGTTGGTATATTTTTGAGTTTAAAGTACAAATATAATAAAAAAACAAGTAATACTGATAAGTCTAATGAAATTTTTTATTTTAAAATATAAAAATGAGGTATATAATACATACAAAACAGACACAGAAAAGATACAGACGTAGTACCTACATGAGCTGATAATTTTACATAATAAGTAAATTTACTTACCAAAGAAACATTTACATTCTTTGACCGATTTAATATAAAAACAGATTCCCTAACACCCGGCCTCAAAATAATGACTTCCAAGAAGGATTGAAAATTGTCAAAACATTAAAAGTAGTTAATGATCTGGCTGAGCGCGGTGTTAAATTAATAACCGACTTTAACGACCTTCTGCCAAAAGATGAAGAACAAAAGCAACATGTCCTGCAAGTTGTAAGCAAATGCCGAGCGTTATATTCTGACTTTAACAAAAGCTCTAGAATAGATGAGATAACTAGGTAACATTATCAGCTCATGTAGGTGCTACGTCTGTATCTTTTCTGTGTCTGTTTTGTATGTATTATATACCTCATTTTTATATTTTAACATAAAAAATGTCATTAGACTTATCAGTATTACTTGTTTTTTTTATTATATTTCTACTTTAAACTCAAAAATATACAAAAAAAACACAAAATTTATCACTTAATAACAAAATATAGGAAGTATGCTCCTAGTGGTACCAGGTCACGTTCTTGGGGCTAAAAGCTGTTGTAACTCAGTTTGACTTAAAATACCAATTATGTATAAAATATAAATTTTGAAGAACAACATTAGCTTTCTTTTGAGATATTAAGCGTGTTTTTATTATTTACCGTTCTGGAGTTATGGCTCCATATTTCAGCTTTTTGGCCAAAAATTTGGATTTTTTTCAAACTTTGAGCGACGAGCGGCACGGGTTAACGAGCTCAAATTTTGGTTATCTCAATATCTGGAAAGGGGAATCGTTTTGTGGGGTCCAGACTAACAAGATTCCGACATTTCTCCCCCCCCCCCATATGAGATCTGGTCACTCTAACACACAGTCATAAGTAACAGTTATAAGAAAAAATACAATAATTCAAGCAAAATAATGACGACCCTGCTCCTAAGCGCTTATAACCTACAGTGAGATGGGGATGACACAAGTACAGGTGCTCAGCGCTCCTTGAGATGTTTAAAACTTGGAAATTATTTTTGTATCCAAATCCGGCTTTAAACTTCTCCACAACAGTATCTGGGACCCGCCTGGTGTGTTCCTTGGTCTTCATGATGCTCTCTGCACTGGATACAGACCCCTGAGCCTATCACAGAGCAGGTGCATTTATACAGAGACTTGATCACACACAGGTGGATTCTATTGATCATTACCAGTCATTTGGGACAACTTTGGATCATTCAGAGATCCGCACTGACCTTCTGGAGGGAGTTTGCTGCACTGAAAGCAAAATGTCCGAATAATATTGCACCCCCCACTTTTTAGTTTTTTTTTAAGTGTTAAAAAAGTTTAAAACATCCAATAAATTTGGTTCCCCCTCACGATTGTGTCCCGATTGTTGTTGATTCTTCACAAAAAAATTAGAATTTATATCTTTATGTTTGAAGCCTGAAATGTGGCAAAAGGTTGAAAAGTTCATGGGGCCAAATACTTTATGCAAAAATAATAATACTTTACAAAGAAAAAATGTTAAGCTTAAAAATGACCTAGATCACATAAAAAAGACACTCTCTTTCACAGACAACCAAGAAAGACAGAATAATCAAAAAATGTAGAGGTATCTCCGAAAATATTGGTAGGAGAGAAATGTATTCCCATGTGACCTCACTCATAATAAGTACACCTCCTACTGTCTCGGACCTGGAGTGCTCCTTGGATAGAGCATTCACGGTACCTAAACCTCATACTATAAGGGAGGAAATCCCAAGAGACGTTCTTGTCTCATTCAAGTTTCGAAATACAAAAAAACTTGTTACTAAAGTACTTGAGAGACCATAAGATGCTGCCAGATCCCTTTGGTCATGTAAAGATTTATACTGACATTTCAAAGGAAGTTCTACACGCAAAGGGATTTCTAGGGTGTACCTGGCCTCAAATGTTTAAAAAAAAGCAGGAGTTGCATTTCTGATAAAAGATACTCAAACCGATCAGAAACACTCTACAGAATATTTCGACAATACACCGTTTAAACAATGAATGTTATCGGAGAATCCAAATTTATACAACACCAGGTAGTAACACCTCAAGGAGGGCACCACATGCCAGGACACCAGTGAGGACAGTGGTCTTGAACCCAGGAGAGGAAGCATGGGTAAGTGGTGATAGAGCGCATTATTAACCTCCACTTGTATTGTCAGCCATATGTATTGATAAGCAAAAGAGCATTGATGTGAACCCTGAGGTTTATATTCCATTGTTACCTTGAGGTGTTACTACCTGGTGTGGTATAAATTTGGATTCTCCTATAACATTCATTGTTTAAACGGTGCATTGACAAAAACTTTTATATGAATTTAATAAAGGTTAAAACTTTTTATGAAACATTAACTCTGCAGTGCTTGCACTTATTAAATTAATTAGCAATAGTAGGAAATGATGGGAAAAATCAAATACTTCTACATGGGTACTGGCAAGCAAGCTGGGTGGTAGTTGATTTGGCCGTAACTTTAAGCTTGTTCAGACATTCGTCTATGGAGCCCAAATAGTCCAGCGTGCGGTTCTGTGACTGCTGCTGGCGGGTCATCTCCTGTTGAAGGTCTGCCAGTCGTGCAGTGAACTTGTGAGCTTAGTCAAGAGTCTATAGCCTGCATGACGGCAGTGAGCCTGCACTGTTCTTCTTGCAGATAAAAAGGTTCCTGCTGAGTGGAGAAGGCAAAGCCTGCGGGGTCCATGGCCTGAGCAAACTGTTGCGCTAGCGGGAGCTTGGGTAGTGGACCCAATGAACCACAGATGGTCTTTGGAAGCTGACCCCTAGGACAGGAACAGGCAGGAGAGTAACTTGAGTAAATACACAGTCATTATTTGGGTACACCCACAGAAAGCGGCCAAGGTCTGGCAAGAACAAAGTCTCTTAGTGTAGCTTGCAGGCTGTCGCATTGATGGACAGCTTCTGATACAGAGAAGTACCAGCAGGAGCAGAGTCCAACGCTGATTAGTAGGAGCGTAGCCCAGGCTCATCGATGATGGAGGCAGGCTGGCTTGGCATCGCAGGCTAACTGGAGACAGATGCCGACAGGTGGACTTGGCAGGCTAATTAGAGGCAGGTGTAGCAGACGGGCATAGTGGGCTCAATGGGGGAAGGCACTAAGACAAGACAAGGTGTTAGTGAATGCAAGGAACCAAGTACAAGGCACGGGAGCCTGAGTTCAAGCAACGCCACTAAGGGACAGGAAACATTGCACAGGCACCTCCCAATTGCTCAGGCACCTTCCAATCTGTCCTTAACTCTGCTGCCCGACTAATCCACCTCTTTCCTCACAATTCCTCCACTTCTCCCCTCTGCAAATCCCTCCACTGGCTCCCAATTCACCAGCGTATCCAATTCAAACGACTAACATTGACTCACAAAGCCGTCCACAATCTGCCCCCCCATATATCTCTGAACTGATCTCCCGATATCATTCAACTCGTAATCTTCGATCCTCCTAAGACCTCCTTCTTTCCTCCACACTTGTATATTCCTCATCTAACTGCCTGACTTCGCCCGAGCGTCCCCCATCCTCTGGAATTCAGCACCTCAAAGAGTCTGACTGTCCTCTACACTCGGAACCTGTACTCGTTCTCTTGAGAACAGCCTACAACCTGCAATGACCACAGTGCCACCTCACCACCGCTGGACCCGGCGACCCACCACCACGGGAGCAGACCCAACTTACTGTCTCCCTTCCCACTGCTTTGTAGAATGTAAGCCTGCAAGGTCAGGGTCCTCTCTGTATCGGTCTGTCACTGTTAGTTTGTTCATTGTATTTTTAACTTGTTTGCATGTAATCCTTTCTCATGTATAGACCATGGAATCAATGGTGCTCTATAAATAAATAATAAGGGAGCTTCATATACACAGAACCTTTCAGCAATAGGTTGAGAAGCACTTACAGGTCAGGGTGCACTGGCCATTTTAATGTCAGCAGGATGCGGCGGGCGTCACCTAATGGAGCTCCTGGAAGTACAGTTCAGTGACCACAGACTCCAGGCAGAGAAGGCCACAGTCCGGGAGACAGGAGGCATCGCTGGATTGTGGACCGGGTGAGTAGCCTATGTGGGAGAGAGGATAGCAGGCTGGGCAGAGTATATGGAGCGCCATGCTGGGCACTGACCTCCCTTCCCAGTGGAGACCGGCCCTGTGGCAATAGCTAACACAATGATTTTGTACCCTGCTGCCATCTTGGTTTTGACCCTGCTCTCTGACTATGCTATTGGATGCTGAGTTTGTCCTTTTCTGACCCCCTAGTTTTGACCGTGCTTGATGACTTTCCTACCTCTGGACTGTAGCCCATCTGTATTCAGCAACCCCCTGGATTTTCTGTAAAGCCAGATTGCTCTATAGGGTTTAAATGGTCTCGGGGGGATCTTGGGGTCCTGCCTGACGATGCAGTTTGCGTTTTGTCAGTCTGGGATTCCTCTTTTTGCCTGAAGCTCAGAAGAATGTCACATTATTACTGGCCCCAAAAAATCTGTAAGGAGAGGAGTGGAAGATAGCATCCCCTGTGAAATGTATATACAGTAGTCCTAGCATACCCAATGGGATGTATACGATGTACAAAACGTATTTTCACAAAGAATTGACTGCGCTTCAGGCTGACAAATACCTGGAGAAGTAACAACATCAATATTACCTAACATCACACCTGCACCAAAGAGAATAAGCTCCCGCCGTCACGTTAGGGGCGAGTTGATGAATTGTTTGACTAAATATTGCAGGGTAATTTTCAAGGTGATAATTTTGTGCAGTCCCCAAATGATGGTAGAAATGTCCAAATGGCTCCCGGCAGGAAAAAGGTTCCCCACCCCTGATCTATATGCTGGAGTCAAAATATACAGGGGCATCTAGGGGTTAAATGGCCATGGTCAGTGTCAGCACCAATCGTGACTGCAGCAGGTTCAAATGGTGGTAAATGGTGTGCACATTCGGTGAATGTTTGGTGCAAGTGGACAGATCCAAACATAGTCTTTGAGTAGTAATCACTGCACATTGATCATCACTACTCTACTACTCTTAAGATTGATGCAGCAGGTTGTCAGCTATAATGTACAGCTGACGGCTGCTGCGTTTTCACCCATGAGAGGATACTATTCACTTAAATTTCAGATCAGTAAAAAGACATATTGGTGGTCACTGAATGGTAAAAAAATAATGAAATATATTTTTATCTCTAACAGAAAATGCAAGTGATCGTTCTGAAGGAAATGTTATGTTATCGCTAGAATATAAAGAAAAAGATGAAGATATCCTGTGTCAGTCCTCAGGAGCAAACCTTGTTACCATTAAGGGACAACCAGTACATCTTGTTAAAGATAAGAGAAGTCACAAAGGAAAGAAGACGTACTCATATTTAGTATATGGAAAACGTTTTATAGGAAAATCAAATCTTGATATACATGAGAGAAGTCACAAAGGAGAGAAGCCATATTCATGTTCAGAATGTGGGAGAGGTTTTATATATAAATCACACCTTGTTTTACATGAGAGAATTCACACAGGAGTGAAGCCATATTCATATTCATGTTCAGAATGTGGGAAATGTTTAAAACATAGAGCAAGTCTTGTAAATCATAAGAAAGTTCACACAGGAGAGAAGCCGTATTCATGTTCAGAATGTGGGAAATGTTTTAAAGCAAAATCAAAGCTTGTTAGACATGAGAGAATTCATACAGGAGAGAAGCCGTTTTCTTGTTCCGAATGTGGGAAAAGTTTTAAAGGGAAATCAGAGCTTGTTAGACATGAGAGAATTCATACAGGAGTCAAGCCATATTCATGTTCAGAATGTGGGAAATGTTTTACAGTTAAATCAAAGCTTGTTACACATGAGAGAATTCATACAGGAGTGAAGCCATATTCATGTGCAGAATGTGGGAAATGTTTTTCAGCTAAAACAACTCTTGTTATACATGAGAGAAGTCACACAGGAGAGAAGCCATATTCATGTTCAGTATGTCAAAAAGTTTTTAAGTATAAATCAAGCCTGACTGTACATGAGAGAACTCACACTAGAAATGCATATTCATGTTCAGAATGTGGAAAAAATTTTACGGCTAAACAAATTCTCATTTCTCATGTGAAAACTCACATAGAAGAAAAGCCGTGGAAATGTTTTAATACTGAAGCCCTGCTAAGTGATCATCAAAGAGATCACACCGGAGAGAATCCATTTACATGTTCAGAATGTGGGAAATGTTTTAGTACTGAAGCCCTGCTAAGTGATCATCAAAGAGATCACACCGGAGAGAATCCATTTACATGTAGTGAATGTGGGAAATGTTTTATATATGAATCAAGTCTTCTCGGGACATAAGAAAGTTCATGTTCAGAGTGTGGAAAATGTTTCTTTACATAAATCATTTCAGGTTAAACATCTGAGAAGTTACACAGTAAAGAAGCCGCATTCATGTCCAGAATGTGGGAAATGTTTTAGTACTGAAGCCCTGCTAAGTGATCATCAAAGACATCACACTGGAGACGATCAATTTACATGTAGTGAACGTGGGAAATGTTTTAGCACTGAAGCCCTGCTAAGTGATCATCAAAGAGATCACACTGGAGAGAATCCATTTACATGTAGTGAATGTGGGAAATGTTTTAGTACTGAAACCCTGCTAAGTGATCATCAAAGAGATCACACTAGAGAGAATCCATTTACATGTAGTGAATGTGGGATGTGTTTTATATATCAATCAAGTCTTCTCAGACATAAGAAAGTTCACGTTCAGAGTGTGGAAAATGTTTCTTTACATAAATCATTTCAGGTTAAACATCCGAGAAGTTACACAGTAGAGAAGCTGTATTCATGTTCAGAATGTGGGAAATGTTTTAGATATAAATCAAATCATCATCTACATGAGACAATTCACACAGGAGAAAAACACTCATGGTCAGACTGTGGGAAATGGTTTACACATAAAGCAAGTCTTGTAAATCATAAGAAAGTTCACACAGGAGAGAAGCCGTATTCATGTTCAGAATGTCAAAGTTTTACATTTAAATGTAAACTTGTTCTACACGAGAGACTTCACACAGGGGAGAAGCCATATTCATGTTCAGAATGTGGGAAATGTTTTAAAGCAAAATCAAAGCTTGTTATGCATGAGAGAATTCACACAGGAGAGAAGACGTTTTCTTGTTCAGAATGTGGGAAAACTTTTAAAGTAAAATCAAATCTTGTTACACATGAGAGAATTCATACAGGAGAGAAGCCGTATTCATGTTTAGAATGTGGGAAATGTTTTACAACTAAAGCAACTCTTGTTCTACATGAGAGAATTCACACAGGAGAGAATCCGTATTCATGTTCAGTATGTCAGAAAGTTTTTAAGTATAGATCAAGCCTGACTACACATGAGAGAACTCACACTAGAAATGCATATTCATGTTCAGAATGTGGGAAAAAATTTACGGCTAAACAAAGTCTCATTTCTCATGTGAAAACTCACATGGAAGAAAAGCCGTGGAAATGTTTTAGTACTGAAGCCCTGCTAAGTGATCATCAAAGAGATCACACCGGAGAGAATCCATTTACATGTAGTGAATGTGGGAAATGTTTTAATACTGAAGCCCTGCTAAGTGATCATCAAAGAGATCACACTGGAGAGAATCCATTTACATGTAGTGAATGTGGGAAATGTTTTATATATGAATCAAGTCTTCTCAGACATAAGAAAGTTCACGTTCAGAGTGTGGAAAATGTTTCTTTACATAAATCATTTCAGGTTAAACATCTGAGAAGTTACACAGTAAAGAAGCCGCATTCATGTTCAGAATGTGGGAAATGCTTTAGTACTGAAGCCCTGCTAAGTGATCATCAAAGACATCACACTAGAGAGAATCTATTTACATGTAGTGAATGTGGGAAATGTTTTAATACTGAAGCCCTGCTAAGTGATCATCAAAGAGATCACACTGGAGAGAAATCCATTTACATGTAGTGAATGTGGGAAATGTTTTATATATGAATCAAGTCTTCTCAGACATAAGAAAGTTCACGTTCAGAGTGTGGAAAATGTTTCTTTACATAAATCATTTCAGGTTAAACATCTGAGAAGTTACACAGTAAAGAAGCCGCATTCATGTTCAGAATGTGGGAAATGCTTTAGTACTGAAGCCCTGCTAAGTGATCATCAAAGACATCACACTAGAGAGAATCTATTTACATGTAGTGAATGTGGGAAATGTTTTAATACTGAAGCCCTGCTAAGTGATCATAAAAGAGATCACACTGGAGAGAATCCATTTACATGTAGTGAATGTGGGAAATGTTTTAATACTGAAGCCCTGCTAAGTGATCATCAAAGAGATCACACTGGAGAGAATCCATTTACATGTAGTGAATGTGGGAAATGTTTTATATATGAATCAAGTCTTCTCAGACATAAGAAAGTTCACGTTCAGAATGTGGAAAATGTTTCTTTAAACAAATCATTTCAGGTTAAATATCCGAGAAGTTACACAGTAGAGAAGCCGCATTCATGTTCAGAATGTGGGAAATGTTTTAGCACTGAAGCCCTGCTAAGTGATCATCAAATAGATCACACCGGAGAGAATCCATTTACATGTTCAGAATGTGGGATGTGCTTTATATATGAATCAAGTCTTCTCAGACATAAGAAAGTTCACGTTCAGAGTGTGGAAAATGTTTCTTTACATAAATCATTTGAGGTTAAACATTCAAGAAGTTACACAGTAGAGAAGCCGCATTCATGTTCAGAATGTGGGAAATGTTTTATTAGTGAAGACAAACTGCACAATCATCAGAGAAGTCACACACTGGGGAAGCTGTTTGATGTTTAATATGATAATAATAAACTTTATCTATATAGCACCAACATATTCCGCAGCGCTTTACAATTCAGAGGTTATACACACAGTCATAAGTAACAGTTATAAAGAAAAGAATACAATAATTCAAGCAAAATAATGACGACCCTGTTCCTAAGAGCTTATAATCTACAGTGAGGTGGGGATGACACAAGTACAGGTGCACAGCGGCTCCTTGAGATGTTTACAACTTGGGAAATGTTTTTGTGTCCAAATCCGGCTTTAAACTTCACCACAAGAGTATCTCTGACCTGCCCGATGTGTTCCTTGGTCTTCATGATGCTCTCTGCACTTGACACAGACCCTGAGCCTATCACAGAGCAGGAGCATTTATACAGAGACTTGATTACACACAGGTGGATCCTATTGATCATTACCAGTCATTTAGGACAACATTGGATCATTCAGAGATCCGCACTGACCTTCTGGAGGGAGTCTGCTGCACTGAAAGCAAAATGGCTGAATAGTATTGCACGCCTCACGCCTCAGTGTTTATTTGTTAAAAAAGTTTAAAGCATCCAATAAATTTTGTTCCTCCTCACGATTGTGTCCCACTTGTTGATTCTTCACAAAAAAAATTAGAATTTATATCTTTATGTTTGAAGCCTGAAATGTGGCAAAAGGTTGAAAAGTTCAAGGGGCCGAATACTTTGACAAGGCACTGTATATACATAGGGGGCTGAATACTTTCACAAGGCACTGTATATACATAGGGGGCCGAATACTTTCACAAGGCACTGTATATACATAGGGGGCCGAATACTTTCACAAGGCACTGTATATACATAGGGGGCCGAATACTTTCACAAGGCACTGTATATACATAGGGGGCCGAATACTTTCACAAGGCATTGTATATACATAGGGGGCCGAATACTTTCACAAGGCTCTGTATATATACATAGGGGGCTGAATACTTTCACAAGGCACTGTATATACATAGGGGGCCGAATACTTTCACAAGGCACTGTATATACATAGAGGGCCGAATACTTTCACAAGGCACTGTATATATACACAGGGGGCTGAATACTTTCACAAGGCTCTGTATATAGGGGGCTGAATACTTTCAAATACTTTATGCAAAGATAATACTTTACAAAGAAAAAATGTTAAGCTTAAAAATGACCTAGATCACATAAAAACGACACTCTCTTCCAAAGACAACCAAGAAAGACAGAATAATCAAAAAATGTAGAGGTATCTCCGAAAATATTGATAGGAGAGAAATGTATTCCCATGTGACCTCACTCATAATAAATACACCTCCTACTGTCTCGGACCTGGAGTGCTCCTTGGATAGAGCAATTCACGGTACCTAAACCTCATACTATAAGGGAGGAAATCCCAAGAGACGTTCTTGTCTCATTCAAGTTTCCAAATACAAAAAAACTTGTTACTAAAGTACTTGAGAGACCATAAGATGCTGCCAGATCCCTTTGGTCATGTAAAGATTTATACTGACATTTCAAAGGAAGAACTACACGTAAAGGGATTTCTAGGGTGTACCTGGCCTCAATTGTTTAAAAATAAGCAGTAGTTGCATTTCTGATAAAAGATCCTCAAACCGATCAGAAACCCTCTACAGAATGTGGCCCCCCGTATCGCTGCTACGCTCAAGCAAAACTTAATTTTAAGTATAAACAAAAAGACATGAACATTGAAAAATTAGATGAAGGCCTTAAAATCTTGAGGGAACTTAATATTAAAATCTCTTCCATCACATACAAGATTGCTACAATAATCCTATATTATGCATATGGTTGACGGGAGGCCTTATAGATAGCATTCTGGAACTGCACGAAATCTGTGACTTGGCCTAGGGTCACACTTGCGTTTGCAATCCAGTTGCTGGATCCAGTTTTTCATCCTGAAACCTGATCAGGTACCTGGCCCATAGACTCCAATGTTAACAATTGTTTGCCAAAGTGCAATCCGCCTACTGGATCCAGTTTTTGAGAAGTCAGGTTTTAATAGGGTCTGCAACATTTTTTGGCCTTTTAGCAAAACCTGATCAGTTTTTTAACATGGGACCCTATCGGAACCTGATCCAGTACCTGATCCGGTAAAAATGCCTCCAAACAGACAAGGGGAAATACTGGTGAAAAAAGGGTGAAGCACACATAGGGTAGTACTGTCTTAGTAAAAACGTCACTGTACCCCCAATCTGTTAGACTCACCTGGAGAAGTTGTGTGAGTCACAAAAAACTAGGAAGAGCAAGTAAGTATCTGGCCACCGCTGGTGCCCCGCTGAGAAGACCGGAGGATCCAAGAGTGTAGATAAGAGCCGGGCTTTGATCACCGCGCTGACCCATGATGAAGTGGCTGGCTAAGCCACAAAACACGTAGGCTCATTAAAGTGGATTAAAATGACTCCTTTGTGGATGGTGTCACTCTAGGTCAGCGCGGTGATCAAAGCCCATCTCTTATCTACACTCTTGGATCCTCTTAAACTAAATAATAGATACAACGGTAATGCTCACACTCTGTGGAGAGGGAACACATTTTTCTATCGCCACCCTATTTATAAAACAGATCTTTGATTCAATTCCTAGACAATGATAATGGAGAAGTCTCTTTAGAGACACTATGGACTGCACACAAGGCCGTTATAAGGGGTGTTCTTATAGAAATTAAATCCAGACACACTAGAAAAAAAACACTGTAATTGTAGAGATACAATCAAAAATCCGTTTGCTGGAAAATAACGTAGCCTCCAATCCCTCAGCAGACATTCATCAAAAGATTATGAAATTAAGATTAGAGCTGAAATCTTTCTGTATACAAGACTATGATAGAATGGTCCAAGTAGCTAAAACTAAAGTTTATAATTGCCATAACAACAATTCTAAGTTTTTTGCAGACCGTTTAAAAAAGGAAAGAATGAAAAATAGATTTCATCAGCAACAACGATGGCTTTCACCAAAGATATAACAAACAAATTTAAAAAATGCTATGAGGAGCTGTGAAATCTGAACAATGATAGCTCCATTCCTCCACCTAATAGTCTCACAATCGATACATTTTTAGACTCTTCAATTCCCCTCACTAAACTCAGAAGAGACTCATTTTTTAAACCTGCCTTTTACTGATTCGGAATCATTACAAGCTATAAATGCCTTAAAATTAGGGAAATCTCCTGGACCAGAGGGGCTATCAAATGAATATTTTAAAAACTTTGAATCCCTTTTGTCTTCCTACATTACTAAACTCGCTAATTCGGCTTCAACAAATTCAAATCTTCCTGCAGAAATGTAAAGAAGCGATAATTGTAATTCCTAAAGATGGCAGAGACCCTCAGAGAGTAACTAATTATAGACCCTTCTCTCTTATCAATACAGATGTTAGGATATTTGCCAAGACAATAGTAAATAGACTCTTGGGCATCCTTCATAAACTAATACATTCGGACCAAGTAGGTTTTATCAAAAATAGCAGCACTGTAGATGCTACGCGAAGGGTTCTCGATATCATCACTCATGTGGAAAGGACGGGAGGCCCGGTGCTTACAATAACTGTGGACGCCGAAAAGGTTTTCGATAGGGTGAATTGGGGTTTCCTTTTCTCCACCCTCCAATGATTCACCATTTCAGGTGAATTTTTAAACATTATACATGTCTTATATTCATCACCCACAGCAAGGGTTCTTGCCGACAACTTTGTCTCCAGTCCATTCTCTCTATCTAATGGCACACGTCAAGGATGTCCACTATCGCCAATCTTATTTAATTTTTTCCTTGAACCATTCGTTGCAAAAATCTGAACTGAAATAGATATTCGAGGTGCGCCGATCGGTGGGAGGCAACATAAAACGCCCCTTTTTGCTGATTTTGGATCCGATAAACTCTCTTAGGAAACTTCTAGATCTGATCACAATTTTTTCAGACACATCCTACTATAAACTAAATTCCCCAAAAAACGAAGCTCTCCCATTTAACATAGAACAAACATTATTAAACACTAAAAAAAGCATTTAAATTGGCATGGTCATCTAGGAAACTCTCTTACTTGGGCATAATAATTACTAACCCAATTTGCAACATCATAGACAAAAACTTAAATGAGATTATTAAAAGAATATCCGTAGATATTAACTTATCTAAATTAGACATTTCATGGATTGGTCGTACTGAATCTTATAAGATGATTATTTTCCCAAAGCCTTTCTTTATTTTTAGATCCCTCCCCCTCTGGATCCAACAGAGAGATCTACAAAAAATTCAAACCCAACTTTTATAATTTATTTGGGGAAATAGATCTCCTAGGATTGCCAGACAAGTACTATTGAGACATAGGAAAAGAGGGGGCTTAAGCGTATTACCTGACTACATTAATTACCAATAGCATTACATAGTTCAGAACTATAACATGCCACAACACATTTTCTATCCTCATGGTCACAAATTGTCTACCATAGTAGCATGTTGATAATAGACTAAATAGAGAAACACTCTAGTATCTATTTAATAAGTGCAAGCTCTGCAGAGTTAATGTTTCATAAAAAGTTTTAACCTTGAAATGAAATTTATGTAAATGTTTTTGACAATACACCGTATAAACAATGAATGTTATCGGAGAATCCAAATTTATACAACACCAGGTAGTAACACCTCAAGGAGGGCACCACATGCCAGGACACCAGTGAGGACAGTGGTCTTGAACCCAGGAGAGGAAGCATGGGTAAGTGGTGATAGAGTGTATTATTAACCTCCACTTGTATTGTCAGCCGTATGTATTGATAAGCAAAAAAGCATTGATGTGAACCCTGAGGTTTATATACCATTGTTACCTTGAGGTGTTACTACCTGGTGTGGTATAAATTTAGATTTTCCTATAACACTCATTGTTTAAATGGTGTATTATAATCTACAGTGAGGTGGGGACAGGGGCAGACCGTCACCCCCGGGGGCCCTGGTGCAGGAGAGGACGGGGGGGCGGGGCTACTGGCCGTCGGCGCGGCACGGGGGGGAGGGGTTCCGCTGGCCGTCGGCGCAGCCCGGAAAGGGGGGGGAGGGTGCCGCTGGGAGCCGCAGGGACCCGCAGGCGCGATGCTCTCCTACCTGGGAGCCGCGCAGAAGTATTCTAGGAGCCGGAAGAGCAGAGGAGAGGAGGCGCGGGATCAGGCAGGGGAAGCAGGAAGCTCTCTGCTTCCCTTGCCTGACCCTCCTCTCCTCTGGCGGCGGCTTGCGGGGGTCGGCTGGGGGCCCCCCTCCAGGCTTGAAGGGACCCCCAGCCGGTCGGGGCCCTGGTGCAGCTGCACCAGTGTAGTTCCGCCCCTGGGTGGGGATGACACAAGTACAGGTGCACAGCGCTCCTTGAGATGTTTAAAACTTGGGAATTATTTTGAATCCAAATCTGGCTTTAAACTTCACAACAGTATCTCGGACCTGCCTGGTGTGTTCCTTGGTCTTCATGATGCTCTCTGCACTGGAAACAGACCCCTGAGCCTATCACAGAGCAGGTGCATTTATATGGAGACTTGATTACACACAGGTGGATTCTATTGATCATTACCAGTCACTTAGGGCAACTTTGGATCATTCAGAGATCCGCACTGAACTTCTGGAGGGAGTGTGCTGCAATGAAAGCAAAATGGCCGAATAATGTTGCACGCCCCACTTTTCAGTTTTTTATTTGTTAAAAAAGTTACCTTGAGGTGTTACTACCTGGTGTGGTATAAATTTGGATTCTCCTATAACATTCATTGTTTAAACGGTGCATTGACAAAAACGTTTATATGAATTTAATAAAGGTTAAAACTTTTTATGAAACATTAACTCTGCAGTGCTTGCACTTATTAAATTAATTAGCAATAGTAGGAAATGGTGGGAAAAATCGAATACTTCTACATGGGTACTGGCAAGCAAGCTGGGTGGTAGTTGATTTGGCCATAACTTTAAGCTTGTTCAGACATTCGTCTATGGAGCCCAAATAGTCCAGCATGCGGTTCTGTGCCTCCTGCTGGCGGGTCATCTCCTCTTGAAGGTCTGCCAGTCGAGCAGTGAACTTATAGTGAACTTAGTCAAGAGTCTATAGCCTGCATGACGGCAGTGAGCCTGCACTGTTCTTCTTGCAGATAAAAAGGTTCCTGCTGAGTGGAGAAGGCAAAGCCTGCGGGGTCCATGGCCTGAGCAAACTGTTGCGCTAGCGGGAGCTTGGGTAGTGGACCCACTGGACCACAGATGGTCTTTGGAAGCTGACTCCTACGACAGGAACAGGCAAGAGAGTAACTTGAGTAAATACACAGTCATTATTTGGGTACACCCACAGAAAGCGGCCAAGGTCTGGCTAGAACAAAGTCTCTTAGTGTAGCTTGCAGGCTGTCGTATGGATGTGACAGCTTCTGATACAGAGAAGTACCAGCAGGAGCAGAGTCCAACACTGATTAGTAGGAGCGTGGCCCAGGCTCATCGATGATGGAGGCAGGCTGGCTTGGCATCGCAGGCTAACTGGAGACAGATGCCGACAGGTGGACTTGGCAGGCTAAATAGAGACAGGTGTAGCAGACAGGCATAGTGGGCTCAATGGGGGAAGGCACTAAGACAAGACAAGGTATTAGTGAATGCAAGGAACCAAGTACAAGGCAAGGGAGCCTGAGTTCAAGCAACACTACTAAGGGACAGGAAACATCGCCCAGGCACCTCCCAATTGCTCAGGCACCTCCCCAATCTGTAGTTAACTCTGTTGCCTGACTAATCCACCTCTCTCATTGCTATTCCTCCACTTCTCCCCTCTGCAAATCCCTCCACTGGCTCCCAATTCACCAGCGTATCCAATTCAAACTACTAACATTGACTCACAAAGCCGTCCACAATCTGTCTCCTCATATATCTCTGAACTAATCTCCCGATATCATTCAACTCGTAATCTTCGATCCTCCTAAGACCTCCTTCTTTCCTCCACACTTGTATATTCCTCATCTAACTGCCTGACTTCGCCCGAGCGTCCCCCATCCTCTGGAATTCAGCACCTCAAAGAGTCTGACTGTCCTCTACACTCGGAACCTGTACTCGTTCTCTTGAGAACAGCCTACAACCTGCAATGACCACAGTGCCACCTCACCACCGCTGGACCCGACGCTCCGCCTCCGCTGGACCCGGCGCTCCACCACCACGGGAGCAGACCCAACCTACTGTCTCCCTTCCCACTGCCCTGTAGAATGTAAGCCTGCAAGGTCAGGGTCCTCTCTGTATCGGTCTGTCACTGTTAGATTGTTCATTGTATTTTTAACTTGTTTGCATGTAATCCTTTCTCATGTACAGACCATGGAATCAATGGTGCTCTATAAATAAATAATAAGGGAGCTTCATATACACAGAACCTCTCAGCAATAGGTTGAGAAGCACTTACAGGTCAGGGTGCACTGGCCCTTTTAATGTCAGCAGGATGCGGCGGGCGTCACCTAATGGAGCTCCTGGAAGGTACTGTTCAGTGACCACAGACTCCAGGCAGAGAAGGCCACAGTCCGGGAGACAGGAGGCATCGCTGGATTGTGGACCAGGTGAGTAGTCTATATGGGAGAGAGCACAGTGGGCTGGGCAGAGTATATGGAGCGCCATGCTGGGCACTGACCTCCCTGCCCAGTGGAGACCGGCCCTGTGGTAAGAGCTATGACAATGATTTTGTACCCTGCTGCCATCTTGGTTTTGACCCTGCTCTCTGACTACACTATTGGATTCTGAGTTTGTCCTTTTCTGACCCCCCAGTTTTGACCGTGCTTGATGACTTTCCTACCTCTGGACTGTAGCCCATCTGTATTCAGCAACCCCCTGGATTTTCAGTAAAGCCAGATTCCTCTGTAGGGGTTAAATGGTCTCTGGGGATCTCGGGGTCCTGCCTGACGATGCAGTTTGCGTTTTGACTGTCTGGGATTCCTCTTTTTGCCTGAAGCTCAGAAGAATGTCACATTATTACTGGCCCCAAAAAATCTGTAAGGAGAGGAGTGGAAGATAGCATCCCCTGTGAAATGTATATACAGTAGTCCTAGCATACCCAATGGGATGTATACGATGTACAAAACTTATTCTCACAAAGAATTGACTGCGCTTCAGGCTGACAAATACCTGGAGAAGTAACAAGATCAATATTACCTAACATCACACCTGCACCAAAGAGAATAAGCTCCCGCCGTCACGTTAGGGGTGAGTTGATGAATTGTTTGACTAAATATTGCAGGGTAATTTACAAGGGGATAATTTTGTGCAGTCCCCAAATGATGGTAGAAATGTCCAAATGGCCCCAGGCAGTAAAAAAGGTTCCCCACCCCTGATCTATATGCTGGAGTCAAAATTTACAGGGGCATCTAGGGGTTAAGTGGCCATGGTCAGTGCCAGCACCAATCGTGACTACAGAAGGTTCAAATGGTGGTAAATGGTGTGCACATTCGGTGAATGTTTGGTGCAAGTGGACAGATCCAAACATAATCTTTGAGTATTAATCACTGCACATTGATCATCACTACTCTACTACTCTTAAGATTGATGCAGCAGGTTGTCAGCTATAATGTACAGCTGACGGCTGCTGTATTTTCACCCATGAGAGGATACTATTCACTTAAATCTCAGGTCAGTAAAAAGACATATTGGTGGTCACTGAATGGTAAAAAAATAATGAAATATATTTTTATCTCTAACAGAAAATGCAAGTGATCGTTCTGAAGGAAATGTTATGTTATCGCTACAATATAAAGGAAAAGATGAAGATATCCTGTGTCAGTCCTCAGGAGCAAACCTTGTTACTATTAAGGGACAACCAGTACATCTTGTTAAAGATAAGAGAAGTCACAAAGCAAAGAAGACGTACTCATGTTCAGAATGTGGGAAATGTTTTAAAATAAGATCAAATCTTGTTACACATTTAAGAAGTCACACAGGGGAGAAGCCGTATTCATGTTCAGAATGTGGGAAATGTTTTACTACTAAATCAAACCTTGTTAGACATGAGAGAATTCACATAGAAGAGATGCCATATTCATTTTCAGAATGTCAGAAACGTTTTACATATAGATCAGATCTTACTAAACGTAAGAAAGTTCACACTGGAGAAAAGCCGTATTCATGTTCAGAATGTCAAAAAAGTTTTAGATTTAAATGTAATCTTGTTCTACATGAGAGACTTCACACAGGGGAGAAGCCATATTCATGTTCAGAATGTGGGAAATGTTTTAAAGCAAAATCAAAGCTTGTTATGCATGAGAGAATTCACACAGGAGAGAGGCCATATTCATGTTCAGAATGTGGGAAAGGTTTCAAAGAAAAATCAGATCTTGTTATACACGAGAGAATTCATACAGGAGAGAAGCCGTATTCATGTGCAGAATGTGGGAAATGTTTTACAGCTAAGGCAACTCTTGTTATACATGAGAGAAGTCACACAGGAGAGAAGCCGTATTCATGTTTAGTATGTGGGAAATGTTTTACAGCTAAATCAAATCTTGTTCTACATGAGAGAATTCACACAGGAGAGAATCCGTATTCATGTTCAGAATGTCAGAAAGTTTTTAAGTATAAATCAAGCCTGAGTGCACATGAGAGAACTCACACTAGAAATGCATATTCATGTTCAGAATGTGGGAAACATTTTACGGCTAAACAAAGTCTCATTTCTCATGTGAAAACTCACATAGAAGAAAAGCCGTGGAAATGTTTTAGTACTGAAGCCCTGCTAAGTGATCATCAAAGAGATCACACCGGAGAGAATCCATTTACATGTAGTGAATGTGGGATGTGTTTTATATATGAATCAAGTCTTCTCAGACATAAGAAAGTTCACGTTCAGAGTGTGGAAAATGTTTCTTTACATAAATCATTTCAGGATAAACATCTGAGAAGTTACACAGTAGAGAAGCCGCATTCATGTCCAGAATGTGGGAAATGTTTTATTAGTGAAGACAAACTGCACAATCATCAGAGAAGTCACACACAGGGGAAGCTGTTTGATGTTTAATATGATAATAAACTTTATCTATATAGCGCCAACATATTCCGCAGCTTTACAATTCAGAGGTTCATATACACACAGTCATAAGTAACAGTTATAAAGAAAAGAATACAATAATTCAAGCAACATAATGACGACCCTGCTCCTAAGCGCTTATAATCTACAGTGAGGTGGGGATGACACAAGTACAGGTGCTCAGCGGCTCCTTGAGATGTTTAAAACTTGGGAATTATTTTTGTATCCAAATCCGGCTTTAAACTTCTCCACAACACTATCTCTGACCTGCCTGGTGTGTTCCTTGGTCTTCATGATGCTCTCTGCACTGGATACAGACCCCTGAGCCTATCACAGAGCAGGAGCATTTATACAGAGACTTGATTACACACAGGTGGATTCTATTGATCATTACCAGTCATTTAGGACAACATTGGATCATTCAGAGATCCGCACTGACCTTCTGGAGGGAGTTTGCACTGAAAGCAAAATGGCTGAATAATATTACACCCCCCACGCCTCAGTTTTTTATTTGTTAAAAAAGTTTAAAACATCCAATAAATTTGGTTCCCCCTCACGATTGTGTCCCCACTTGTTGTTGATTCTTCACAAAAAAATTAGAATTTATATCTTTATGTTTGAAGCCTGAAATGTGGCTAAAGGTTGAAAAGTTCATGGGGCCAAATACTTTATGCAAAAATAATAATACTTTACAAAGAAAAAATGTTAAGCTTAAAAATGACCTAGATCACATAAAAAAAGACACTCTCTTTCACAGACAACCAAGAAAGACGGAATAATCAAAAAATGTAGAGGTATCTCCGAAAATATTGGTAGGAGAGAAATGTATTCCCATGTGACCTCACTCATAATAAATACACCTCCTACTGTCTCGGACCTGGAGTGCTCCTTGGATAGAGCAATTCACGGTACCTAAACCTCATACTATAAGGGAGGAAATCCCAAGAGACGTTCTTGTCTCATTCAAGTTTCCAAATACAAAAAAACTTGTTACTAAAGTACTTGAGAGACCATAAGATGCTGCCAGATCCCTTTGGTCATATGCTTCCCAAGATTCACAAACCAGGTAACCCTGGGAGGCCGATCATCTCAGGGGTGGGAAAGAATCTCTGGGTGGGTGGAAAATGTCTTTAAACCTCTGGTAAGGAGGACAGACAGCTATATACAGGACACAACGGACCTTCTAAATAAGCTCTCTACAATAGGTCCCCTCCCCGAGAGTACCATCTTAGCCACCATGGATGTGGAGTCCTTATATACTAACATCCCACACGAAGATGGACTTACTGCCTGACGACTGTTTCTTGAAGCCAGTGGGATCCCTTCTGAGTCAGTTCTCACCAGATTTATATTTACAACGCACTGAAACTGCCATGGGAAGCAAAATGGCCCCCCAGTACGCCAACCTCTTCATGGCTAAACTGGAAAATGACTTTTTAGCCTCCTGCCCCATCAAACCCTTGGCGCACTTCCGTTTCATTGATGACGTCTTATTAATCTGGACTGAGACTGAACATGAACTTCTAAAATTCCATGACAAGTTCAACCAATTTCATCCCAGCATAAACCTGACACTGGACCACTCAAAAACTGAAATTAACTTTCCGGACACCACCTTAAAAATTCTAAATGGTTCATTCCAAACAACAGTATATCGGAAACCGATTGACCGTCCCACATACCTCAGATGGGACAAGTTTCCACCCGAAACACATCAAAAAATCCATTGTCTACAGCCAGGCCCTGAGATATAACCGTATTTGCTCCAACCCAGTGGAAAGGGATGAACACTTAAACCAGCTAAAAAAGACATTTTTAAACCAGGGCGACCGCCCCACCTCCATTGAGGATCAGATAATTAAAGCCACAAGGATCCCTAGAAGTCAAGCGCTCCAATACAGAGAAAAAGAAGAGAACCAACGTGTTCCCCTGGTGGTGACCTACAACCCACAGCTCGAGGTACTAAGGAAAACTGCCAGGAAACTTCATCACATCTTACACAAGGATGACCGACTTAAAATATTATTCAAAGACCCTCCCTTGTTGTGCTACAGGCGGCCTCTTAATTTAAGAAACATCATGGTCCGAAGTTTGATGCCCTCGGACACACCAATGTGAAGAGCTGCAAGACCTGTGCTCACATAGACACCAGAGACCGGATACAGATCCCCAACACACAGCAGGATTATAAGATTCCTGGGACTTTCACATGCTCCTCTTCCAATGTGGTATATTTCATTATGTGCACCATTTCTCAGAAGGGCCTTGCTATGTTGGTGAGACTGGACAGCGTCTAAGAGCAAGGATGAGGTCTCATCGTCACACAATTACACACAAAAAAATCCATTTTCCAGTAGCGGAGCATTTTTCTGGCCAGGGACATAACATTGATAATATGAAGGTTTTAATTTTGAAAGGTAATTTCAAATCCCAAAAACATCGAAGAGTGTGTGAATCCAAGCTAATTAGAAGTTTCAATTGTATACAGAATGGACTGAACATCGCTGATGGCTTTATGGCTCTTTACCACGTTTAAACAATGTTGTTCAAAGACATGGAAATCTTGGACACCAGGTTTTCTTATAAATTAGTGTCCTAGAGACTGTATGACCACTGGGCCTGCTTGATTGAAGATGCTCTCCAAGGCAGCTTTGTTTATTTTGCCAAATGTGCAGCCTTTGTAATGTTTATTCAGTCACATGTCCAATCATTTTAGTTGTGCATGCATATATTTTGAGTTTCATTCAATATCTTGTCATACCAGCCTGATGAAGAGACCTGAGTCGTCTCGAAAGCTCAATGCCTTATAACATCATTTATTTTACCCCCCCACCCCACCCCAGCCTCCAATCAGCTCAGGCGGCAGGGTGGCTAGATGCACCCCTGGTTGTGGCCAAAAGTATTGACACCCCTGCAATTCTGTCAGATAATCCTCAGTTTCTTCCTGAAAATGATTGCAATCACAAATTCTTTGGTATTATTATCTTCATTTAATTTGTCTTCAGTGAAAAAACTCAAAAAGAATTGTCCTAAAGCCAAATTGGATCTTATTCCACACCAAACATAAAAAAGGGGGTGGACAAAAGTATTGGCACCCTTAGAAAAATCAGGTGATGCTTTTCTATTTTGTGTAACTAACAGCACCTGTAACTTACCTGCGGCACCTAACAGGTGTTGGCAATGACTAAATCACACTTGCAGCCAGTTGACATGGATTAAAGTTGACTCAACCTCTGTCCTGTGTCCTTGTACTGGAGACTTCTAAGGTGGCAGCAATGAGTCCAGACCTGAACACCTGTGGAGAGATGTAACAATGGCAGCTTGGAGAAGGCACCCTTCACATATCAGGGACCTGGAGCAGTTTGCCAAAGAAGAATGGTGTAAAATTCCAGCAGAGCATTGTAAGAAACTCATTGATGGTTACCGGAAGCGGGTGATCGCAGTTATTTTGGCTAAAGGTTGTGCAACCAAGTATTAGGCTGAGGGTGCCAATACTTTTGTCCGGACCATTTTTGGAGTTTTGTGTGAAATGATCAATGTTTTGCTTTTCGCTTCATTCTCTTTTGTGTTTTTTCATTTAAGACAAATTAAATGAAGATAATCCAAAGAATCTGTGATTGCAATCATTTTCAGGAAGAAACTGAGTATTATCTGACAGAATTGCAGGGGTGTCAATACTTTTGGCCACAACGGTATGGTTGATGGACGGCCTTATAGATAGCCTTCTGGAACTGCACGAAATCTGTGACTTAGGCTATGGTCACATTTGCGTTTGCAATCCAGTTACTGGATCCAGTTTTTCATCCTGAAAACCTGATCAGGTACCTGACCCATAGACTCCAATGTTAACAATTGTTTGCCAAAGTGCAATCTGTCTACTGGATCCAGTTTTTGAGAAGTCCGGTTTTAATAAATTCTGCCTGGTTTTAGTTCATCTATCCTGCCAGTATTCGCTGGAGATCTTCACTTACTCTGGATTGCAACCCACCAGGACCAGGGTGGCTTTCTGCAAGCAGTTTTGGACCATGCATGCCTGGGACACAGAGGAGTGAGCTGAATTCTTATTGCTCCAACCTCCTTAGGTTTCTTCTCAGGTAAGGTAGTTCTTCCCGCGTTGGGACATTTGGTGATTTCCAGTACTTAGCCAGACACTGTCGGGCCACTACTAGGAAATTAAAGGAGGATTTTTAAAATCCTGGATTGTAGGGTATGCTCTCTCAAGGAGTGGCCAATGTTGGAGAATTAATGGTGAAAAGGGTGATATGTGTTTACTAATATAACCCTATTGGCCACGGAATTCCTTGGTCTTTGTGTGTCCCTTTCTTGACAAATACAATATTCATCAGGATATCCCCTATCCATGAATTTCTCAGACATTTCCTTATGCCTTAGTGTTTTGGTCCCAGAATTGCTTACAATACGATCTACCCTGTGGTGTTGTGAATTGGGGAGAGATTTCTTTACATGTTTTGGGTGACAACTAGTCCAGTGCAACAGACTGTTACGGTCTGTGGGTTTGATGTACAAATCACTAGTTAGGGAACCATTTGATTCTTTGATTATAATTGTATCAAGAAAATTGATTTTGTCCAGGTCGGAATGTGATGTGAAAGTCAGATTCGGTACTTTGATGTTGATCTCATTTAAAAAATTGTTGAAAGATTCTATAGTGCCCGTCCAAATGCAAAAAACATCGTCAATGTATCTAAGCCACATCAAAGCATGTGTCTGAAACAGTACATTATTATATATACATATAACCATGTATATCCTGATGAATATTGTATTCGTCAAGAAAGGGATACACAAAGACCAAGGAATTCCGTGGCCAATAGGGTTAAATTCGTAAACACATATCACCCTTTTTCTTACCATTAATTAAAAAAGCCATTCTCCAACATTGGCCACTCCTTGAGAGAGCATACCCTACAATCCAGGATTTTAATCCTCCATCCTTTAATTTGTCATAAAAAATCCCCAAATCTTAAACAACTTCTTGTACGAGCTCACGTGGAATCGGCAACACCACAACTACAGCAAAGAACCCTCAGCACAGCACATAGGGGTGCATTCCCCTGCTTGAACTGTGCTCAATGCACCAATGTCATGAAAGGTGATACATTCACACATCCACGGTCTGGAAAAAGGTTCAACATAAAGAGTTTCTACACATGTAACTCAACATATGTAGTGTACCTAATAAAGTGCCCTTGCGGTCTCGGATATGTGGGGGAAACCACCCAGCATATCCGAGACTGCATCAGCAAGCACAAATCAACTATCCGGTGCCAGAACACTTTATTACCAATTCCAGCACATTTCTTGGAGAAGAAACATAACATCAGCCAACTGAAATTCCAAGTAATTGATCACGTACCAATACCAAGAAGAGGGGGTGATCGTATCCATAAACTTAAAGAAAAAGAGGCATTCTGGATACATCACTTAAACACCCTCTCCCATATGGACTTAACAGAGAATTTGAGTTAATGTACTAATTCTGTCTCAGATAAATGTTGCTGGACTAAATACTTGACATATTCCAATCATTTTTATTTCATCCTACTTGTGATGGTTTATTCTGGAGAAAGTAGATCTTGTTTAGAGTATATACATATATATGGTATAAAAAAACCAATAGGTAAATATATAAAAATATAGTCTTTTATTAATATAATCAATGTTTTTGTTTCCATTTTAGAGATAAAAAAGCATATAAGGATGAATATGCTCCCATTTTCCACTATGATATGGGCACTTCACCTGGTCCTCTGCAGGATACCATCACTGGATAAATGGCAATACCACTTACACTTAAAAGCACCTATAATCTGGCAATTCATCTAAGGACACTATAACATCACATTACACAGGGCTTCACTACCTCATTACTAATACATCCATAGGGCTTCAGTAACCTCATTACTATATAACCTACAGTTCCCTCCTTCTGCTAATATACCTCATAGCTAACAAGCGGTTTCAGCGCCTGTTCTGTTTGCCCCAGAGTGCGCATGCACTAAACACATGTCGCCCTGCTAGAAAATGATTCCACCAACAAAATGGCACCCGCGCACGCGTGCGGACGCCACAGTGACGCACATCCGGCCGGATGACGCGTATCCGCCCTCTAACACATCCTGCCCCTCCAATGGCGCATAAAGAGCAGCTGAACGCCGCTGTACACCACTCCTGTCCTCCAATCTACCCCTTGGACCTAAAGCAAAGCACTGGACACAAAGGTAATAAGATGCCTGACAGTAGCTTACAAACCATAGCTCTACTTTTCTTATAGCTAATTACTTATACCTATTAACCCTACAGGCAGGAGTCACATACCAAGTAACATTTACAGGTATGTACCCTGCCTCTTAGTAGTATATACTGTGTAACTAGTTCAGTTCTAATGGATCTTTATCCTTACAGTTTTTAAGGTTCACACCAAGAACTATAACTAAACCTCGTCTAAGCTGCAAGGCAAACTAGGAGTTTCTTAAACAGAGGTATATACATACACATATTTAAATATATATATACTAGCTGGGTGCCCGATGCACATGCATCGGGATTCTAGAAGAGCGAGTCTCTGACTCGCAATGGCCGCTTCGCGGCCAATGCTTCGCGCTGCTAAGGCGACTCGCCATGCCCGCTGCGCGGGCATAGCGAGTCGCCTTAGAACTGCTCGCAATGGCCGCTGCGCGGCCAATGCTTCGGGCGTATCCACATGACGACATTGACTCGCAGCGTGAGCGGACTCAAAAGGGGCAAAAAACCCATTCGTGATTATATAATAGATATATACTGTATATATATTTAAAAAAAAAAAAAAAATATATATATATATATATATATATATATATATATATTATATAATTGCGAATGGATTTTTGCCCCTTTTGAGTCCGCTCACGCTGCGAGTCAATGTCGTCATGTGGATACGCCCGAAGCATTGGCCGCGCAGCGGCCATTGCGAGCAGTTCTAAGGCGACTCGCTATGCCCGCGCAGCGGGCATGGCGAGTCGCCTTAGCAGCGCGAAGCATTGGCCGCGAAGCGGCCATTGCGAGTCAGAGACTCGCTCTTCTAGAATCCCAATGCATGTGCATCGGGCACCCAGCTAGTATATATATAAAGCTGAATGTGTGTATGTGTGTATATCCGGGATTGGCATCTACACCGTCGCAACTATAGCCACAAAATTTTGCACAGTCACACATCTGCACCCCGGGAGCGTCATAGGCTATGTTGTGAGGCGACATTTTAACCCCGCGCATTCCAATTCACCAAACAATTTTGCCCCTATCTATATAATGGGGGAAAAGTGCCAGTTACCAGTTGACAGTTGTGAATGACAGGGGCTTAATGATAGCACTAAAGACTAACAGCACATACCAGCATATAGTCACTAAGGTGGAGCCCCAACATGAGATATTCACCACGCACGGGGACATGTATACACACCACACGCACACAAAGAGTAACAGCAAGTGTATAGTCGCTAAGGTGCAGCCCCAACATTGGATACTCACCACTCACCCGAACAAACACACACACACACC
The DNA here is from genome assembly GCA_033576535.1 of Allobates femoralis. NCBI lineage: Eukaryota > Metazoa > Chordata > Amphibia > Anura > Aromobatidae > Allobates > Allobates femoralis. Next base: position 2,618,399 of record JARQOC010000013.1, on the reverse strand, counting down.
ACAAAGAGACACACACAACACAGAGACACACACACACCCCCAAGGGGACACACACACACACACACTCTATAGCGACACATGCACTCACCCCACAGGGACACACACACACCACAATGACACAGACACACACACCACACAGACCCCCCCACAGGGACACACACACATACACACCCTATAGGGACACACACACACCACAAAGAGACACACACCACACAGAGACACACAACACAGAGACACACACACCCCACACAGACACCCCCCCCACAGGGACACACACACATGCACACCCTATAGGGACACATGCACTCACCCCACAGGGACACACACCACAAAGAGACACACACAACACAGATACACACACAGACCGCCCCTACAGGGACACACACACATACACACCCTATAGGGACACATGCACTCACCCCACAGGGACACACACACACACATACACACCCTATAGGGACACATGCACTCACCCCACAGGGACACACACACCACAAAGAGACACACACCACACAGAGACACACAACACAGAGACACACACACCCCACACAGACACCCCCCCCACAGGGACACACACACATGCACACCCTATAGGGACACATGCACTCACCCCACAGGGACACACACCACAAAGAGACACACACAACACAGATACACACACAGACCGCCCCTACAGGGACACACACACATACACACCCTATAGGGACACATGCACTCACCCCACAGGGACACACACACACACATACACACCCTATAGGGACACATGCACTCACCCCACAGGGACACACACACCACAAAGAGACACACACAACACAGATACACACCACACATACCCCCCCCCCCACAGGGACAAAACACACACCAGTGACACACACACCACACAGACAGACACAGATGTGCACAAATCACCTCACACAACTCGCCTCATACGTGTGCTATCTTTCATTTCCAAACATAAACATGTGATAAAAAACAGCCAATGTGCAACACATGTGTCATATAGGGAATTAAGGCAGATGTCAGTCACATGAGCCGTCTATTATGTGTATGTGTGAGGTAACATATACTGCCCGGCCAGGGGGAGGGTTTACTGTTGGCTGGAGATTTATCAGGCTGCCTATAGCAACCAATCACAGCTCAGCTTCTATTTTCCTACAGGTCATTAATATGACATATTCAAATTCTATTTTGTTATAGCTAACAGCAGTTATTTATTAACCCGGGCGTAGCCGAGTACTACAGCTAGTATATATATATTATGGGATAAACTCCCCAAAATGCTTTCAGAAACCTGAAACATTGTTGATATATATATATACTCTGGTCTCTCCTCCCCAGACTTAGGCACAACAGCCATGCTATATAAAATTTACCGGATAATGGACCATTAGAAGGTATTGATAAATCCCATTTCTGAAACATGCCTAATTGATTAGCTCAATTCCCTGTAATCCTCCCCATACGATTTGATCCACTTAATCTCACTCACAGGTAGCTCCATACATCCACTATATAATATCACAAATCACTTGAATTTATTCACTCTCTCCCTCACAATTGCAACATAATAATCCTTTCAGTAGTTTCCAAACTTGTAAAATACCACAACAATTTCACTAAAGTGGCCGTCACACGCAACGATTTGTTGTTAGCGATCTCAGTCAAGCGAGATCGCTAACAACATCGCTCACATCGCTGGTGTCACACAGGCAGACTCACCAGCGATGTGGACCAGCGAGGTCGCTTGTAACCATGGTACACACCGGGTTACTAGGCACCGCGCGGCGCTTAGTAACCCGATGTTTACCATGGATACGAGCTCCCAGTATAGGCTGCGTGTCCAGCGGGCGACCATCGGTAGATTTGTGAACAAGTTCACAAATCTGCGATCAACGATTAACGACTGATCGTTGACAGGTGTCACACACAACGATGTCGTTCACTACATCGTTGCAATGTCACCAAAAATGTGACGTATGAACGATATCGTTTAAAAAATCGTTGCGTGTGACGGCCCCTTAAGACACCTCACTGCTAGGTTCTTTATTATAGATACTTTATGACATATCACGATTAGCACATGGACCACAGCACATGAATGTTCTCAATTATTGTTTTTTGACTTTGGTTTACAAATGTCTTCACTAGACCAATCCTGACGAAGACCCGTTCATTGTTTGTCTTCACAACTGCACATGAACAAAAACCAATTCATGCAAAGATACTATTTCTCAAGCTTATTTTTAAGGGTGTGCCAAGGATAGACTTTATTATCTGACAATTTTTTATTTTTGGTGGTTGAGCTAGAGCTTTATCAAGAGAGGGGAGGGATTGTTTTGCAATCAGTTTTGGAAGTTCCAGTTTCCATACCGCCAGCAACTACCTCCACAATGGTCCACCACCAAGGAAATTATCTCCGCTACAGGGACATGCCAGTTTTTAATCAATCCAGTACTGAGGTAGATGAACACTTGCAAAGCATTGAGACGCTAATGCCTATGCACCAGGTGCTCATAACTGATTGAGTCAAATACCTGTGGACTAGTTTGCCTGGCCGGGCCTAGGAGGCTATCCAATCACTTGGGCCTTGGGAATGCCCTTTTACCATAACCTCAGAGAGATATCGCACCAAGTTCCGGACTGTGTCTCTCCAGGGTACCTCATATGTGGAATTTGGCAATCGACTCCAACAACACTGTAACTGCTGGCTCGATGGTCGGGCTGCCCACTCTGCTGCTGCCCTCCGGGACGTGATAGTGCTCAAACAACTTAAGTAGAAGATGGTCCCGGAAATACGAGAATGGGTAGCTGACAGGATGCCCGACACAACCGAGCAAGCAGCCCGATTGGCTAATGAGATTACAGCCAACCGACTAAGCTGAAGACCCAATAGGCTCACTGATCCCAGGAGGTCCCTCAACCACAGATTCAAGCAGCTACCAGGAAAAATGTTTACATGCAGGTGCCATGATTTGCCTAACTCACAGCGTTGTTATATGTGCAGACACATTGGACATATGGCCAAACATTTTCTCCAAAATTGGGGCTGAGTTGAGCCATCGAGGTCTGGGGGATTCTACCTCCGGAACACACCAGCAGCAGAGGAAGTTATATACCCTGTCCACAACCTGCGGTGGCTCGGACACTGTACACCAGCTAACGTCCATTGCCACATCCAGCCTGTCAAGGTCAGTAACATTCAGACGCTGGGACTTCGAGACACTGGATCTTCCATTACCCTGGTCAGCCCAAATATTGTTCCACACCGTTTACCAGGCCACCAAATGATAATCTCCCTTGCTTGGATGTCAGCACTCAAACATCCCGTTACATGTGTAAAGTTAGACTGGGGGACCGACCAGGGGGAGGTTGAAGTGGGGCTCATGGACGGCATACCCACACCTGTGATTTTGGGGAACGACCTAGGACAAGGACTATACAGTCAGTTTTATCACAGCCATCACCTGCAGCCAAGCCAAACAGCAACTTTATGTGCATTCTTTTATGAACCCATCCGAGGATAACCCACCTACTCAGCCTCCATCATCCTCCTTCTCAGAGCCAACAATAGTGAGTACTCCTAGTCAGATTGTGGCCATTGACTGGGGAGAGATAGATTGTAAGGAGTTTAGGGAAGCTCAACTCATGGACTCCACCTTGGAGCTTGTCCACAGTGTGAGTGCTCGACCTAGAAGAGGAAATCATGAGGAGGTGTATAGATGGGAGAAGGGTCTCATATCGGGAAAACCTACATCTTGCGCAGAGAAACCCTGGACCCATGTACATCAGCTTGTGGTAACCCAGCAGTTACAGCAACTATTGCGCTTAGCTCATGATGTTCCTGCAGCTTGGCTTATGAGGGTCAGTAAGACTTGAACCCACCTGCTGCATAGTGGTCACTCAAGAAGTGCTGAAGTACCGAGCTTCTTGTCCAGTTGTTGAGGTGGGACCTCCAACTCTTTGCTTATCCCTTGCCAAATTAACTTACCGTATATACTCGCGTATAAGCCGAGTTTTTCAGCCCAAAAATTGGGCTGAAAAGTCCCCCCTCGGCTTATACGCGAGTCATACGGCCCCCCTCAAAGTTTGGCGCCCCCACCTCAGTTTCTGGGCCCCCCCGCATGCAGCGCTGCACATATACATTACGTGTCTAGCAGCTGTTACCCTCCGGTGGCAGATCGCGGCTCCCGGCTCCGGGCTCCATCTTCCTCTCTGTCTTCCTGGTTGTCATGTGACCGGCGCGATGACGTCATCGCGCCGGTCACAAAGCAGGAAGACAGCGAGGAAGATGGAGCCCGGAGCCGGGAGCCGCGATCTGCCACCGGAGGGTAACAGCTGCTAGACACGTAATGTATATGTGCAGCGCTGCATGCGGGGGGGCCCAGAAACTGAGGTGGGGGCGCCAAATTATGAGGGGGGCCCTGCTGGGGCCCTGTATACTACCACTGGGGCTATATACTACCACTGGGGCTATATACTACCACTGGGGCTATATACTACCACTGGGGCTGTATATATACTACCACTGGGGCTATATACTACCACTGGGGCTGTATACTACTACTGGGGCTATATACTACCACTGGGGCTATATACTACCACTGGGGCTATATACTACCACTGGGGCTGTATATATACTACCACTGGGGCTATATACTACCACTGGGGCTGTATACTACTACTGGGGCTATATACTACCATTGGGGCTATATACTACCACTGGGGCTGTATGTATACTACCACTGGGGCTATATACTACCACTGGGGCTATATACTACCACTGGGGCTGTATACTACTACTGGGGCTATATACTACCATTGGGGCTATATACTACCACTGGGGCTGTATGTATACTACCACTGGGGCTATATACTACCACTGGGGCTGTATACTACTACTGGGGCTATATACTACCACTGGGGCTATATACTACCACTGGGGCTGTATGTATACTACCACTGGGGCTATATACTACCACTGGGGCTGTATACTACCACTGGGGCTATATACTACCACTGGGGCTGTATACTACCACTGGGGCTGTATATATACTACCACTGGGGCTATATACTACCACTGGGGCTGTATACTACTACTGGGGCTATATACTACCACTGGGGCTATATACTACCACTGGGGCTATATACTACCACTGGGGCTGTATATATACTACCACTGGGGCTATATACTACCACTGGGGCTGTATATACTACTGGGGCTGCGTGTATACTACCACTGGGGCTGCTGCTGTATACTACCACTGGGGCTGCTGCTGTATACTACCACTGGGGCTGCTGCTGTATACTACCACTGGGGCTGCTGTATATACCTCTGGGGCTGCTGTATACTACCACTGGGGCTGCTGCTGTATATACCACTGGGGCTGCTGCTGTAACACTGCTGGGGCCTGTATATACCACTGGGGAGGCTGCTGTATACCACACTGCTGGGGGCTGTATACCTGTGCTGGGGTCCACCCTCGGCTTATACACGAGTCAATAAATTTTCCCAGGTTTTGGGGGCAAAAGTAGGGGGGTCGGCTTATACACGGGTCGGCTTATACACGAGTATATACGGTAATCGAGGGCATGCCAGAAGTTTAACTCAGACAAAAGTCAGATATAACACTTCTCTCGAAGTCTGGGTGCACAGAAGTGTTTATTATAATCAAGATCAGTCTTACATAGCACAAGAGAGGGAGGTATCAAAGCATAGCCTCTATAGGATCCAACCAGTGCACTAGTCCAGCATAGATAAGGGGTTTAATTAGTCATGTAACGTCCTCTTTATATTCCAGAGCTAGAGAAACTCCTTTGTTCACTATGCAACCAGTATTTACTGGTTCTCTCAGGATATGAAGTAACATTCAAATGTAGATATCCCAATATTATATATATATACTAGCTGTAGTACCCGGCTACGCCCGGGTTAATAAATAACTGCTGTTAGCTATAACAAAATAGAATTTGAATATGTCATATTAATGACCTATAGGAAAATAGAAGCTGAGCTGTGATTGGTTGCTATAGGCGGCCTGATAAATCTCCAGCCAACAGTAAACCCTCCCCTGGCCGGGCAGTATATGTTACCTCACACATACACATAATAGACGGCTCATGTGACTGACATCTGCCTTAATTCCCTATATGACACATGTGTTGCACATTGGCTGTTATTAATCAGATGTTTATTTTTGGAAATTAAAGATAGACGTATGAGGCGACTTATATGAGGTGATTTGTGCACATCTGTGTCTGTCTGTGTGGTGTGTGTGTCCCTGGGGTGTGTGTGTCCCTGTGGGGAGAGTGCATGTGTCCCTATAGGGTGTGTATATGTGTGTGTCCCTGTGGGGGTGTCTGTGTGTCTCTGTGTTGTGTGTCTCTTTGTGGTGTGTTTGTGTGTCCCTGTGGGGGGGGTGTCTCTGTTGTGTGTGTCTCTGTGGTGTGTGTGTGTGTTCAGGTGCGTGGTGAGTATCCAATGTTGAGGCTGCACCTTAGCAACTATACACTTGCTGTTAGTCTTTGTGTGCGTGTGGTGTGTATACATGTCCCCGTGTGTGGTGAATATCTCATGTTGGGGCCCCACCTTAGTGACTATATGCTGGTATGTGCTGTTAGTCTTTGGCGCTATCATTAAGCCCCTCTCATCCACAACTGTCAACTGGTAACTGTCACTTTTTCCCCATTACGTAGATAGGGGCAAAATTGTTTGGTGAACTGGAACACGCAGGGTTAAAAAGTCGCCTCACAACAACATAGCCTGTGACGCTCCCGGGGTCCAGACGTGTGACTGCAAAATTTTGTGGCTGTAGTTGCGAAGGTGCAGATGCCAATACTGGACACACACACACACACACATATACACACATTCAGCTTTATACAGTCATCGCCAAAAGTATTGACACCCCTGCAATTCTGTCAGATAATCCTCAGTTTCTTCCTGAAAATGATTGCAATCACAGATTCTTTGCTATTATTATCTTCATTTAATTTGTCTTCAATGAAAAAACACAAAAGAGAATGAAGCAAAAAGCAAAACATTGATAATTTCACACAAATCTCCAAAAATGGGCCAGACAAAAGTATTGGCACCCTCAGCCTAATACTTGGTTGCACAACCTTTTGCTAAAATAACTGCGATCAACCGGTAACCATCAGTGAGTTTCTTACAATGCTCTGCTGGAATTTTACACCATTCTTCTTTGGCAAACTGCTCCAGGTCCCTGATATGTGAAGGCGCCTTCTCCAAACTGCCATTGTTAGATCTCTCCACAGGTGATCTATGGGACTCAGGTCTGGACTCATTGCTGCCACCTTACAAGTCTCCAGTGCTTTCTCTCACACCATTTTCTAGAGCTTTTTGAAGTGTGTTTTGGGTCATTGTCCTGCTGGAAGACCCATGACCTCTGAGGGAGACCCAGCTTTCTCACACTGGGCCCTACATTATGCTGCACAATGTGTTGGTAGTCTTCAGACTTCATAATGCCATGCACACGGTCAAGCAGTCCAGTGCCAGAGGCAGCAAAGCAACCCCAAAACATCAGAGAGCCTCCGCCATGTTTGACTGTAGGGAGCGTGTTCTTTTCTTTGAATGCCTCTTTTTTTCTCCTGTAAACTCTATGTTGATGCCTTTGCCCTTTGCTCTACTTCTGTCTCATCTGACCAGAGAACATTCTTCCAAAACGTTTTAGGCTTTCTCACGTAAGTTTTGGCAAACTCCAGCCTGGCTTTGTTATGTCTCGGGGTAAGAAGTGGGGTCCTCCTGGGTCTCCTACCATACAGTCCCTTTTCATTCAGACGCTGACGGATAGTACGGGGTGACACTGTTGCACCCTCGGACTGCAGGGCAGCTTGAACTTGTTTGGATGTTAGTCGAGGTTCTTTATCCACCATCCGCACAATCTTGCGTTGAAATCTCTCGTCAGTTTTTCTTTTCCGTCCACATCTAGGGAGGTTAGCCACAGTGCCATGGGCTTTACACTTCTTGATGACACTGCGCACGGTAGACACAGGAACATTCAGGTCTTTGGAGATGGACTTGTAGCCTTGAGATTGCTCATGCTTCCTCACAATTTGGTTTCTCAAGTCCTCAGACAGTTCTTTGGTCTTCTTTCTTTTCTCCATGCTCAATGTGGTACACACAAGGACACAGGACAGAGGTTGGGTCAACTTTAATCCATGTCAACTGGCTGCAAGTGTGATTTAGTTATTGCCAACACCTGTTAGGTGCCACAGGTAAGTTACAGGTGCTGTTAATTACACTAATTACAGAAGCATCACATGATTTTTCTAAGGATGCCAATACTTTTGTCCACCCCTTTTATGTTTCGTGTGGAATTATATCTAATTTGCCTTTAGGACAATTCTCTTTTTGTGTTTTTTCATTGAAGATAAATTAAATGAAGATAATAATAGCAAAGAATTTGTGATTGCAATCATTTTCAGGAAGACACTGAGTGTTATCTGACAGAATCGCAGGGGTGTCAATACTTTTGGCCATGACTGTATATTAGATATGTGTATCAAGGTTTTCCAGTATATACATTAAAGTACAGACATTAATAACTAATATAACATACATATATACATTAAGTTTTCATAAAATATATCAGAATATAGGTAGATATTTGGTACAATATACATATCAGGGCTTCATAACGTTTTTCGACAAATTTTAGAATCTTATCCTTAACACAGTGTGTCAACGTATGGGGGAAGCCCCCTGTCATGCTCCACGACAACCCATGTCCTTGATAGGATAACTGTTCGAGAGAGTTGCCATTGATTTAGTAGGCTCATTAGCCAACCCCACTCAGTGGAAAAAGGTTTATTCTCACCTTGGAAGACTTTGCCACCCGACACTCAGAGGCCATTGCCTTGTCAACCATTGATGCGGAGCACGTGGCTCAAGGTTTACTGGACATCTTTAGTCGAGTAGGGTTTCCACAGGAAGTATTGGCTGACAAGGGGAACCAGGTCCAAGTTAATTTAGTTTCTGCATAAGCTTCTTAAAATGTAAATCCTTTGGGAGAAACATGGAATCTGGCCCATGTGCACCACCCCCTACCTTCCTGAAACAAATGGACTGTGTGAGCGCTTTAACGGAATGCTTAAACAGGTCATTAGTCGTTATGTAAAGTCCAAGGGGGAAACTGGGAGAAAAACCTGCAACAGCTTCTCTTCGCTTACAGGGAGGTGCCGCAGGATTCCACCGATTCTCACCCTCCGAATTGCTGGATAACTGATAAGTACGAGAGCCTTTGGAGTTGGTATGAGAGAGTTGGGAGGGCACCTTTCCCACAGAAGAGGTTCCCATTCTGGATTATGTTCAAACATTTAGGGAAAGGATGAGGCACCTTAAGTCTTTAGTCCATGGGAATTTAGAAGTAGCTCAGGAAAGGCAACAACGATGTTACAACCGCACTGCTCGACGCTGAGAATTTGCCTGTGGACAGAAGGTCCTAGTACTAGTACCAATACGAAAAAACAAGCTGCAAGCCATGTGGGTGGGTCCATTCACCAGGAAATGTGGGAGTACTGACTACACCATGGCCCTTGATCAAGCAGGAGTTTGTGTGTATACCTACCATGTCAACAGGCTAAAAGCTTATGAGGAGCAAGAGGTCAACTTAGCAGTTTGTTATCCCCCTTTAGATGACCTAGATATGGACCAGATCCCAGACCTATTAGTGGATTCCAAAAGGGAAATGGAGATAAAGGATGTCTCACTGGTGGAATGGCTTGGTCGATCACAGAAGCAGCAGTTATCAGACCTGCTCAGAACATAGGAATCCCTGTTCATGAGTCGGTCTGGTTGATCACCTATGGTCCTGCAACATGTCAACACAGGGACATCCACTCCACTCAGAGAACCTGCTCACCGGGTGACACCTCCTGAGGTGGATGACATGTTAAATATGGGCATCATAGTTCCTTCCCATAACCCAAGGGCTGCCAATGTTGTGTTGTTGCCCAAGAAGGACAAGAGTACTTGCTTATGTGTGGACTATAAATGACTCACTGAAGTCACAGTAACAGACGCCTACCCCATGCCCTGGGTGGATGAATTACTAGACAGGTTAGGGGGATTTTGGTTCATATCTTCCTTCGATTTGAGCAAGGGATACTGGCAGGTTTCACTTACGAAAGGGGCTCAAGAGAAGTCAGCATTCATAACCCCTTTCGGCCTATATCAGTTCACCATCATGCCATTTGGGATGAAGAATGTCCCGGCTACCTTCCAAAGGATGGTGGACCATTTACTTGAGGGATGTTAGGGATATGCCCAGGTCTACCTGGATGACATCGCTATCTTGCTATCTTAAGTGACACCTGGGAAGAGCACCTTCAGCAGGTGTCCCAGGTGTCAGGCCTCTTTATATACCCTGAAAACTCAACTCAGGACATTGGAGACTCCCAGGATTGGTGGAAAAAGACTGTGCTCTCATTGGCTAGATATCAAGACACATACATAATGTCACGTCACCGTTGGACTCGGTGGCTGGTGTTCCTACCCCAGCCGCTGGGAGGCGCCGGGTTACTTCGGCTGGTGGTGCCGGTGATAGGAGGGTCATGTCCTCATATGGACTTGCTCCTTTGACACCTGCCTCTGTCGTTGAGTATCGCCATGTTTCTCCTGGGGGTGATGTTGGTAACAGAAGAGAGGTTCCTGCAGAGACGTCTGGTAGGCGCAGGCTTTGTTCTTCTATCAGAAGTGGGGTGGTTGGTACCAGTCATGAAACACCATCTGGCCTGGTTCTAGGGTCAGTCCGGATGAGGTCATCAGGCTGTGAGCTCCAGCCTATGAGGGAACCGCACTCTTCAAATACCTTGGAGCCTGTCCTGCAGGCCGCCAGATATAGTCTTGGTTCCCCCAGCGATCTAGTGTGTGTTTTGCTATTTTGACTCTGACATTTGCCTGGATTTTTGACCCTTCTAAAGCCTGGCGATTTTGTACCTTTGCTGCCCTCCTGGTTTTAACTCTGACTCCTGACTACGCTTTCGGGTCCTGATTTAATACTCCCTTCCTGGCGACCTTAGTGCTCTGGTGTGCTGCTCATCATAGGCAGCTTCCTCCTGGCCTCCGCTGTACTTCCAGATCCCCGTATAGGGGTAAAGGGTCTCGGGGGTTTTCGGGGTACTGCCTTACGAGCAGCTCAGCCTCACAGCAGATGGTCGTCACACATAATATCTCTATGAGTCGTGAGTTTCTGGCAGAGGGGATGAGAAGGTCAGGTAATTTACATTAACCAGGGTATCATATGCTTTATGGCCTCAGTCTAGGTACTTCAGGCCCGACTAGAGGTGCACCAGAGACTACTTAAAGAAGAAACCCAGGTTGGGACAATTCAGTCACCTGGCTACAGTTTCTGGTAGAAGGAAAGGAAAGGAAGAAAGCGCACTGATCTAAATGTAAATGTATAATTAGATCGTAGGTGGATGTAGATAGCACTCACCTTTTTTAGGTCTTGTTAACTTGACATTTTTTACTGTTGTAATGCGTTGTATGTGCTTATCTTGAGAAATCAGTCACCAATCTTGGTGTACTGATGGGTGAGGGAGTGACACGTGTGCTCTCTAGCTGTGGAGTCTGTCACCAGTCCAGGAGGACTGATGGGTGAGGGAGTGACACGTGTACTCTCTAGCTGTGTAGTCTGTCACCAATCATGGTGCACTGATGGGTGAGGGAGTGACACGTGTACTCTCTAGCTGTGTAGTCTGTCACTCTCCATGGGTCACAGAGTGAAAGCTGTTCCTTGAAGTATAGGAGGGATGTGGTGGCTGCCGAGATCTGGATAGGGTGTGGAGTGGTCTATGGTGGGACATTGTACTAAATTAAAGTCTTCTATTATCAGGTGTGACGACATAGACTCTTTCAATGTATAGCATGGCTTAGGTTTCTTAAATTCGGCCAGACATGTTGGTATTTTATTTCTTAAATTGTGATAAGCCACTAATTGTTTCCACCAGACTCTTAGGAGTCTACCTGTGTCCAAAAGTTTGTATTTACTAATGTATTTATCTTACCCCTTTGTCAGACAAAGTCAGAGACTCAGAGACAATTAAGGATGTGAGCCTTCTATTGTCCAAAGGATGTGTATTGATAGATTAATGTAAATCCCACTCACTCCTCTCCATATTGACCCCTTCATCCCCTCTGTTAGAGAGTCATGACTCATAGGGATATTATGAATGTGGCTTAAAAATCTAGCCAATGAGAGCACAGTCTTAGTCCACCAATCCTGAAGTCTGCAATGTCCTGCAATGAGTGTTAGGGGTATATAAGGAGGTCTGTTCATTCACCAGTTCACATGCTACATGGACTAGAGAAACACCAGAGACTTCTTAAAGATCTCCTGGTTGGGATATTTAGGTCACCCGGCTACAGCAGAACCTTGTAATTCCTGGTGAGGCAGCGGAAGGGTGGGAAACTGTTGCCTGTTACATTTTTTTTTCTTGGTAATGTGTTATATGTCGTTAACTGTTGTGGATCCAAAAAAGTCATCATTGTGGTTCCTTCACACTGTGTTGTCTGAGTAGTGTTCCGCCCACTGTTCCGAAGTTTGGGCTTTCAGTTGGGATGAGCCCTGGTCCATGCGGTCTTTCTAAAGGTGGTCGGGCCAGCGGATGAGAGCACCCACTTACCCCCATGTCTCCACATCAAGTGATTAGAAGAATCTGGAGAATTGATGTGTAAAAGATATTTTGGTCATGTTACGAGCATAGAGATTAACCTCATCTGGCGAGAATCACTTTAGGTGGTTTAAGACCTTTTTACATTTAAGATGGGTGTTAAGGCCCGGCACGTTCCATGACAAGAACTGCAAGTGTGGTGAGGTGTAAGTGGTGTCTGGGTTTGGTGTTTGAAGAAAACTCATCCTGGGTCAAAAGGGTCTGAGCAGTATACGGCAGGAGGGTGTTTTCATCCACCTCGGTCCCTTTGAGTCATAGGACTGAACAGGTAGTAAAGGTGTCATCAGTGGTGGGCTCCGCACGGTAGGACCTGAGTTACGAAAAGTGAAAGCATAGGAGGGTAAAAACAGTGAAAAACCACAGGGGCAACAATATACTCAATATTGCAAATCAGTGATAGCAGCTCGCCAAAAACACACTGTACGAGCCACGCCATCGCTGAGAAAAACAGTCCATTACGGAAACAACAGTCTTCCTACAATAAAAGATAACATAGATAATAGGTCTACAGATCTTCCCAGGGCGACATCGCCAGCAATATGAAACCTCTCTACGCCACCTCAGGGTCTTCATAGATAGCTACACGATCGCCATCTTGGACTTTGAGTTTAACTGGGTAGAGTAGCTGAAATCTAATGTTTTCTACAATCAATAGACAAAAGATGGGACCAAATGCCATATGTCTCTGAGCTACAGCTGCGGAGAAGTCATGGCAGATTACAATCTTGGAATCATAGGCAATGTATCCTTGTTGCCGTCTATATGATCTCGAGTCCTTTTCTTTCACAGCCCAATTGAGGTATTTTGCTATGACCGGGCGAGGTCTATCATTTCCATTTTCCCGTTTAGGCCTTGGGTGACCTAGTATGTGTGCTTGCTCTTGTAACAATGTGTCCCTTCCCCGGCCTGTATTCATGTACTCTAAGCAATGTAATGTAATGTAAGCAGCTTTACCATTTCCTGTACTACATCTAGTGGGGGATTCTGTCTTTGTTCCTTTCAGCATGGGACTCTTCCAATAAACAAACCTGTAAGACAGAACGGAGCCTGGATCTTCTGGAAACTTCTCATTGTAGCCACATGCTCAAAAGTAGGTGTCAACCCTCCCCCATCCATAGGCCGATCACAGGACACAGAACAATAGATTCATGTTTTGGCCCAGTCAGTTTTGTGGTGACTTCCAACGACGCTGGAGGGTCTGCGGCTGCGGCCAGACCCTCGTGCCCTGTGTGGATTATGTTGTGACTCTCACTTGCTGGATCCATTGAACTCTTCCAAGGACTATTGCTATATTTTCCCTGGTGTTGGATTGCCGGGTGGCGCCTCCGGATCTGTTCCCTTTGTGTGGACTCATTGTGGACTTTAAGGAACAATATTGATATTTCATATTCTAGGCTCTCTGCCTTAATAAAGCTTGTTGGATTGATCATCGGCCTGATGTCCCTTCCTGCTCTGTTGCACACCCCGTCACAAACTGGTTGGCAGCCGTGGGATCAGAGCAGAAGGAATGGAGGACAGCGGCTCATCAACGTTTGGAACTAGAACGTCAGAATACACAAACTGGACTGTGGGGAGCCTGCAAACAAAGACCCGTGAATTCAGAATCTGCTACAAAGGACTCTCCAAGGATAAACTAATTGAGGCTTTGTAAGGAGCTTGCCTGCAAGATGGCACACAGCAGAGGGAGGAAAGATGGGAGCTGGAGGTAAATACCCAAAAAAGTCAGTGGGTTGTGTGGTATGAGGAGGAGATGGCACTGCTGGGAGATGTGGCCACCATAGAAGATAAGCAGGAGGCCATTTGCAGAGCTCAGGAGAGGCAGCACATGGTGGAAGTAGCTAGAAGCTACAGACTGTAATCACAGCACCCACCATGATGGAATTCCCATGAGTGTCCCATAAAGACTTTAAGCCATTTAATGAGGCTGCAGGCGACATTAAGAGTGCAGCGCAGGCGAATCAGATGTGCCAGGGAAATAGATCCCTTACAAAGTCAGGTTCCTTGCTGATGGTAGAGATATTTAGCAGATTTAGCTGTGTAAGCAGGCGCTGGTTTAAAAGGCGGCCATGCAGGTGGTCTTGTTTCCAGATGTCCTCTAAGCTATGATGGTTCACCAATGGATAATTACAGTCATATAATTGACAGGGTCCTGTTAAAGCCATCATACTGGTCTCCGCAGCCTCACGAGCCTGCATCAGCTCCATCCCACCGGCAGCCCTCCCAGCACTGCTCCAGCAGGTCCTGCCTCCCAGCTGAGGTGACCCTTGCGGCTGACATTGAAGGCCGCTCCTGTGACTCCCAGCGGGCTCAGCAGCACTGGCTCCATCCCACCCGTGGCCCTCCCAGCATCACTCCACCAAGTCCTGCCTCCCCGCAATGGCGTTCCTGCAGCGGTCATCAAGGGCCGTCCCTATGTCCCCCGGCGAGCCCATCAGGTGAGCGGTACTCTTGGCTTGCTACCCACTACTGAGCAGTCCTCCGCCTTGGCCTCACACCACCTACTGTGGCCTTCTCCCCGACAACCTACAGCCCCGTACAGAGCCACCACCATCACCCTCATGCTGCCTCTGAACTTGGACTGCATTGCACCCCTGGCTGCTTTACATCCCTGGCTGCATCTCATCCATGGCTGCATCCCACCCCTGGCTACACCTCGTCCCTGGTTCCACCTTGTCCCTGGCTCCACCTCTGTCCTGACTGCATCTCATCCCTGGCTGTATCTCATCCCGGATTGCATCTCACCCCTGGCTTCATGAAATCCATGACTACCTCTCACCCTAGGCTACACCTCATCCCTGGCTCCACCTTAATCCTGGTTACATCTCATCCCGAACTGTGTCCCACCCTGGACTGCACCCCACCCCTGGCTACTCCTCAGCCTGGCTGCACCTCATCCCCACAGCCAACACCCTGCTACGACCTCATCAGCCTCGCTTACTGTCGCGCTCCTCCTGATCCCTGACATCTTCCCTACTCCACCTGACCTCTAGCTCTATTTCATCCCTGCCTGACCTCTTCTGGCTGCATCCCATCCCTGGCTGGACATCATCCCTGACTGCATCTTATCCCTGGCTGGCTCTACTGTACCTCACACCCCACCCCGGAGGTATCTCATCTCTACGAGCTGCATACATAGCTACTAAATACAATGTTTCCCCTCCTTTTCACCCTCATTCTACTTCACTTCCCACTAACCCCCTTCATCCCTTCACCCCCTAAGGAATTAGTGATCTCCCCCTCCACCTACCCTTCCACCTCACCCCCTCCTCTGAACTGTTCCTCCACACGCAGTCCTTTGTCTCCAAGCACGCACACCCACCACACAAACCGAGCAGAGATGAAAGAAAACCCACTCCGCGGAGCACTTCTTCACATACAAACAATCCCTCTCTAACTTCAAGAATGCACTCACTGCCACTAAACAAACCTACTTCTCTCTCTTTAATTAACGCACTCCCATCCCCCATCATGACAGAAGATCAACTCGCCACCCTTCTGTGAAGATCACACCTCACCACCTGTTCCCTCAAACCACTCCCCTCCCACCTCATCCCAAACCCACAATCCTCATCCCTGCCCTAACCCATCTCTTTAACCTATCACTCACCACCAGCATCTTCCCCTCATCCTTCAAAGACGCCCTGATCACACCCATCCTCAAAAAACCCTCCCTCGACTCATCATGTTTCTAACCATTGCCCCATATCTCTTCTCCCCTTCGCATCAAAGCTGCTTGTACAACTCGTCCTCTCTGAACTGTCCTCCCACCTCTTCACCTGCTCCCTCTTCGACCGCCTACAATCCGGTTTCCGACCTCATCACTCCACCCGAAACAGCTCTAAACAAAGTCACCAACGACCTAATGACTGCGAAGAGCAAGTGACACTACTCTGTCATCCTCCTCCTCGACCTATCTGCTGCCTTTGACACTGTCGACAACTCCCTCCTACTCCAGATCCTGGAATCTCTCAGCATCACGGACCTAGCCCTCTCCTGTATCTCCTCATACCTAACGGAACGGACTTTTAGCATCACCCACTCCACCTCTTCCTCGCCCTGCCCCCTATCTGTCGGCGCCCCCCAGGGCTGTTCTCAGACCTCTACTCTTCTCCATTTACACCCTCAGCCTTGGACAACTCATCAAGTCCCAGGGCCTCTAGTACCATCTCTACGCTGACGATACCCAGATCTACCTGTCCGGCCCCGACATCACCTCTCTACTATCCAAAATTTCACAATGCTTGTCTGCCATCTCATCCTCCTACTCTGCTCGTTTCCTTAAGTTGAACATGGCCAAAACAGAGTTCAAAGTCTTTCCCCCCAAGTCGCTTTCCTCCTCTACCAGACCTATCCATCCTCGTCAATGACTGCTCACTCTCCCCAGTCCCCCACTCCAAATGCCTTGGGGCTACTTTTGACTCTTCCCTCTCCTTTAAACCTCACATCCAAGACCTCGCCAACACCTGCCGACTCCAGCTCAAAAGCATTTCCCGGAGCCGCTTTTTCATTGATCATGACACCGCTTAAAACTCTTGTTCACCCTCATCTCTCGCCTTGACTACTGCAACCTCCTGCTCACTGGCCTTCCCGCTTCCTCCCTTGCACCTCTCCAATCTAACCTAAACTCCACTGCTCGACTAATCGACCTGTCTCTCCCACTACTCCCCTGTCTCCTCCCTACACCAAGCCCTTCACTGGCTCCCCACCTCTCAGAGATCCCAGTTTAAAAACCCTAAACATGACATAAAAAGCCATCCATCACCTGTCCCCCCCATACATCTCTGACATGGTCCCTGGTACCTGCCCACACGTCCTCCATCCTCCTCCCCCCAGCAGCTCTGTGCTCCGTCCTCCCCCTGCCACTCCATCCTCCCCCTGCCTGTGCCGCTCCATCCTCCCCCACCGCTTCCTCCTTTTGTCCTCCTCCCCTCCGCCACTCCATCCTCCCCCACCCCGCCGCTTCGTCCTCCTCCCCCCACCGCTCTGTGCTCCATCCTCCCCCTGCCGCTCTGTTCTACCCCACCCCGCCATCCTCCTCCCGCTCCATCCTCCCCCCGCCAGTCCGTCCTCCCCCTACCTGTGCTGCTCATTCCTCCATCCTCCTCCCCCCTACAATGCCGTACTCCCCCCGCCGCTCCGTCCTCAAAGTCCCAGTTTTTAACCCTGTTAATACTATTTATTTTTTATAAGGGACTTTGGCCATTTTTATAAATTTGTAATATTTATTGTATAATAACCCTGATACGAGAAATAATCTTTGCTTCTAATCCCCTATGAATAGATCATATTAGGCTTATATGAGTCCAATTTCAACCAAAGTCCAGAGTGGTGAGGTCCACTAATATCAAGGCAAAATGGAGTATATACCAACACACACTCCTAGGTTCTAATACCATGTATGGAAGAGAGATTAAAAATGTTTTTCCTGGGTTTCCTGTTCAATACATGTTTTACGTGATATTCTTTTTATTTTTTTAAAAAAAAAAGGGAACTTAGATGCATCTGTATGTATTTTATTATATTTTTTAATCACTCTGTAATGAAATTTAAGCCTATAGATGCTTTTTATAAGGTATTGCGCCAAAAACAGGGGCCCCATCCCTTTTTGATGACGATTTTACATCACAGGTAAACAATCACACCCACTTCTTGTAATATCAGGGCTATAAAAAACCCACTGTGATGACTCATGTAACATCCCGGAGGAAGGTGCCAGGTTGTGCACCGAAACGCACTGGAATAAAGGAAAGAAACTGCTTTTGAAATCCTGCCTTCCATGTGAGTGTTTCTTTGGGTATAGCAGCGCGGACCGTGATACACCTCTTCAATCCCAACTTTTCTCTGAACATTTCACCTATGTCTCGCCCGTCTCCTCTACCTTTTTATCTTTTACCTTCTGGATTATTAATGTTAATCCCCCATTCAGCTTGTCCATTGCTTTGTGTATGATGAGGATTGTAGAAAGCTGCTGACTCTCAGATACTGTAAAATACCCTTAATGATCTCCATTATAACATATGCAGCTTTACCTCTTCAGGAGCCTCATTGTTACATACCACCTTCATCGTCAATGTCTCTGAAGTAATGTAGTTTCTGCACCGGATCCTGAAAAGAAATTAACATAACAAGCACAACCCGCATCCACCTAATGTGCAGCGCTGTCTCTGTACGATCTATCTGCAATCACTGGAACGGTAGAGCAGACGAGGGGTGCGTTCGGGTTTCTGCAGGGTCGTTACAGATTCCTCTCCGTTATATCAGTCACATATCATACAAGACTGAGTGTACCTGGCCACCTGGGTACTGAACCCTGGAGTCACCCAAACCTTGTCCACTAAAACACATATATCTGTTAATGATAATTAAGCTAGTTCTTGGGTTACCTGAGCCATCATTGAGAAGAGAGTGGTGGCAGAGAAAGCTTACCGCCCGGTGTCTACAGACCTTCCTCAGCTGCTCCCTGCATCTCACACTCCTTTCTCTGCTCAACCACCGGTTTCTGTAGGGATTTAATAACATCAGGAGTGATAGGAGCCCCTGGTGCCCGGGTCTGCACTGGTGTCAGGGTCTGCACTGGTGTCAGGATGTGGAAGCCTTGGGTAGAAAGTAAATATTATATGGCCTAAATAGTATAGGTAACGGATATTTCGTTGCGGTCATGAAGCTGAGTTAATTAGAATTAATTGATTATGACATAAAAAAAATAAGTTTTCTCTGTTTCTACATATTATTTTATGGTATTGTACCAGGCTGGTGCAACTTTGAGTGTAATTTTGAGTGTATGATCCTCCTTCTTCCTTTGTCTTTCTTTTTTTTTTGTTATTCTTTTATGGTCTTAGTGGTATATGTGTTTGATTTTTTTTGTGTCATGATGTGGAATATGTTAAAAAATGGAAAATATTTAAAAAAAGGGTCTGCACTGGTGTCAGGGTCTGCACTGCTGCCAGGGTCTGCCCTGGTGCCCGGGTCTGCCCTGGTGCCCGGGTCTGCCCTGGTCTGCACTGGTGACTGGGTCTGCACTGGTGACCGGGTCTGCACTGGTGACCGGGTCTGCACTGGTGCCCGGGTCTGCCCTGGTGCCCGGGTCTGCCCTGGTGCCCGGGTCTGCACTGGTGCCCGGGTCTGCCCTGGTGCCCGGGTCTGCACTGGTGTCAGGGTCTGCACTGGTGTCAGGGTCTGCACTGGTGTCAGGGTCTGCACTGGTGCCTGGGTCTGCACTGGTGTCAGGGTCTTAGACTCTTGACTCTATTCTTCTTCACAGCTTCTGGCAGCTGCATCTATGCGAGCATTACATCTAGCTTTATGAGCGTCAGCACAGGTGTCAGCCGTACCTGCAGCTATGCCAGGCTTATATGATAACAGGAAAGCCTCTATACAGGCTCATAACCTATAGAGGCCGCAGAGAGTGTATTATGTGACTTTAGGAAAGATCTGCAGTCTATATACACATTCGGCCATCTTACCCGTTGCGCTCTTCACATGTATTGCTAATAAAAAATATGGATATCTTATAGCCTACATTATGTAACATATTGTTTATATGCTTTGATAAAGTGTGGTCAACAGACCAAGAGTGGAATGTATTACAAATATGAAATATGGTTGTCTGAATCCAAGCACTATATATTGCAATATATTGCAGTGTATTGATATACTTTAATATTGAGAAACTAGTTCATTCACATGAACTGTCTTGATGTCTGCCATCCACAAAGTGAGTGTTTGCTCTGGGTTAATACAGTAAGACAATGTTAATTGTTCAGTGGTCTTTGAAGCTGTGTGTTTCAAAGATTCATTATCCTAATTTGTACACAAGTGACCACTGATATTTGCTTTGACAAACAGTGGTATTGTAACCAAAATACTGATTCAATTATTTATGAACCTTTACCATTATGTTTCATGAGAAATACACAGATCGATTGTCTAGAATAATGTTTGTAAGTATCTTCTCGAGATAACAGAACTTGGCCAATTCCGTTTGATCAACAAGTCAAAGCTTATAAACATTAACCAGGCTTAAGCCTTATAAAAGTCGCTGGAATCATGATACAGACAGAAGCATTTTTGGTGGAGACTTCTCAGGAGTTCTCTGTCGATTGGAAAGATGATGCTCATAGCTCCTTGATGAAGAAGTAATTTTGTGTCCCTGAATCCAGTGTTGTGTTTTCCCACTGAGCTCTCCTGTCTTCATCGTGCTTCTCCGACTGATGTTACAAGACAAGATGATGTGCAACTCCGTGGTGATGTGATGTAAGTAAATGCATAACCTTTATGTGTCGATTATACAAATAGTGAATGTAATATCCTAATGTTTTTATAGTTTTGTATTCAAAATCTTTATGTGCTGATTATACAAATAGTGTATGCAATATCATACTGTTGTTTTTATAGTTGTGTATTCTAAATTAGCCTTTTTAATAAAATTACTTGATTACCTTCTTTAAAGTCGTATCTGAACCGGTTTGTCGAAACAATTGGCAAAACAACACATTTCAGTGATTGAGATCTTCATCTACCTCCTGTGCTGATAGGTGAGGAGGGAGCGGTTCAGCTTTATTACCTCCTGTTGTGTAATCACAGCACATCCAGTGTAGACTCCACCATCTATAACATAACTCACAATCTGCATTAGTAATGAGCTCATCTGGGACATGTTCACACCCTGCTGATTCCTAGTGTATCAGAGCAACGTAGTCACGAGGTGTATGTATGTTTGATCTGTCCTCTGTTTACAAAAATAAAGAAAACACTTAAAAATGTAAAACTACGTAGAAAATAAACTTTTTATACTTTTAAAAATAGGCATCTTTCGACTCGCGTTTTTTTTTTAGCCAGTATTAAAAGCTTATCTGGATTCAAAAACTATGTTGTTACCTGAGTGTCACGTACACACTTCTCAGCACGTGACTTGGGGTTGCACCTGCAAGGGTTAATCTATCTCCTCTCACTCAATCCAGCACTCGACCTCTGTCCTATGCTGAAAGGGAGCATCAATCACACCCCGACTCACACTGTGCACCCCGCTTCACACACGCTGCCACCACTTACCAACATACAGGGGGTAAGTCCCTGGAATAATACTGTCAGCCAATCACAGGATCACACACTTCTCAGGCTATGAATCCTTTTAGAACATACAAGGTTTCAGCTTATTAAAGTTTAAAGCTTTAATATAAAAAGTACAGTGCTTACATAAAAAAGATATAAAATAGAAATAATACAATGACATACACATATGCAAACCATGAAATAAAAAGGAGAAACTTACAGAAACCTAAACTTTGCTTCTGTGTTGCCCGATGGGGAGAGCAGAGTTTTGGAATGATGATCACAGCAGCTTCCACTGACCCATCACTGTGACACCCCTGCTGCAGCTGCGTGAGCCCAGACATAGACCCAGCCGGGGGGTCAGACCCTAGACCGGCCTTCTAGTTTAGAATTCTAATTCTTGGCCTATGATTGGACGATCACTCATTTAGCCATGCATAGATTATGTTTTAAAAATGTCTTTGTCTTCTAACTAAGTGTCCTGGTTTTGCTTCCCATCTGTGGCTCTCTTTGATCACTATCTGAGATTGTTCCTCTCCCTTATCTGATCTTTCCCTTTTGAAGCTCTCTATGTGTGTGATTTTTGTCACTCTCTGCTTTTCCCATAATGGCTCCCTGGGGAGACTGGAGTCAGTGTGACTGCCAGTGTGTGCTTCCTGACCTCTCCTGGATGGGCAGGGGATTTAACCCCTTAACTGTTCTAGTGTCCAGTCCCTGAGATACATATTTGCTACACTGAGTTTCATATATGGAGGCTGAAAAAATCACATTCTCTAGATTATACATAACTGAATACAATAAGGCGATGTGCACAGACTAAGCATTTGGTGTGTACATTTTCTGCATTAAATCTGCATCTCCCGGCAAAAATAAAACACACGAAATCTGCAAAAATAATTTTTAAAAAATTAAGTAATGTGCACAACACTTCTGAAGTCTCACCAACTTTGCTACCTTCAGGATAGGTGTCCAGACTTGTGACAAAATTACATAACAAAAAAACAACAAAAAAACCTTAAAATAAAACTCACTGTGTGTACAAAGCCTAAAGATTATGTTATGTGTGATCCATTCTGTGGGCTCGTCACCCCCCCAGTGATGGGACCCCTCCAGGTAAAGGTCTCTGCTGCTGTAAATCATGTTCTGGAGATACATTCTTATATACAGCAGCCTGAATTATCTATACAATGAAGCAACATAAGCTCAAATATGGAGAAGGAAAACAAAACAAAAACTCCGTCTGTGTAGGGACATAAAATGCTAATCACCATGAACTGATTTGCTAATTATGTAAACACAGCGACTTCTTGATTCAGTAACTACAGCATCTAATAATAAATCTATACTTGTGTCAGAAAAAAAAGTGTCAATTATTAAAATAATCGGGGTTGGAGCAGTAAAATGTAAAACTATTGATAATTACGTTTACCAATACCCTAAAGTAAAACAACAATCTGGGACTAATTAGATGTGAAAATGTAGGGAAACCTCTGCTTAAAAGATACAATGAACAATGTGGCATGGCTGCCATTTTTAGTTGGGAGGGGGGGAAACACCGCTGCCAATCATTGTCTCCCTCTTCTGCAGCATAACAAAGTTTTTTTTTTTTTAAATGGCCGTTTAGCCCCGCCCCCTGCGGTGACGTCACCGCTTATACCCGCCCTGCTCTATGGTTAACATAGAACAGGGCGGGGAAAGGTGATGATGTCAGACCAGGAGGCCGGCTGCCCCGCCTCCTGCGGTGATGTCACTGGTTATACCCGCCCTGCTGTATGGTTAACATAGAGCAGGGAGGGGAAAGGTGACCTGGTGAACTGAACCCAAACTTCAACAGGTTCGCTCATCTCTAAACCCGTGCATTAGAAATAAACAAAACAAACTATTTGCCCACAAATGTCTTTCTTTTCAGTGTTTTATTTAATGATACATGCAACATGTTAACAAGGTTTATACACATTTACAATGGCCAGGTGTAATGATACAGTGCGGCGTCACCGCAGTAGAAGGACTTAAATGAGCACAAACTGAGCGTTCCTGTAACTATCAATTCGAGTTGAAACTGGTTCAACAAGGTGGTGTCAATTATATAAGGAAAGTTATTTACTCACATAAACAAAAATGTAATTAACAAGAACAATAGTAACAAAAGGAAGATCATAGAGGAGGATGGGGAGGGTGAGAGGCCGGGAGAGGAGGGTAAAGCTTGGTTAGATTTGAAGAGGGGGTAAAATTCAGGAAAACAAAGGTACAAGAGGGTGGAAAGAAGGAGGGTCAGGGCTATTTATTTAGTTTTCTTACAGAAATCTGTGCCTCTCCTAAGTGAAATGTGTTAATAATCTTTATTTCTATAGCACCAACATATTCCACAGCGCTTTACAACTCAGAGGTTCATATACGAACAATCATAACTAACAGTTATAGATAATACAATAATTAAAGCACAATAATGACAGCCCTGCTCATAAGAGCTTACAATCTACGATGAGGTGGGGATGACACGAGTACAGGGGCTTATTTACAATGAGGGTCCAGCCAACTTGAGAAAGTGGAGAATAGGTAAGAGCTACATGAGTCATCACCATCAAAATAATAAACTCATCTCACCCTCCGACGATTGTGTACAGGCTCTGTGACTTTCTCCTCCCTCTGCTCTTCCTGCTTCTAATCATGTGACCGGCGCATCAGTGACGTCATCGCTGCTGCGACGGTCACATGATTAGAAGCAGGAAGAGCAGAGGGAGGAGAACGTCACGGAGCCTGTACACAATCGTCGGAGGGTGAGATGAGTTTATTATTTTATGTGCGGCCGCATGGGGCCCACCATATACCAGCAAAGGGGGCCCATATACCAAGGGGGCCAATATAGCAGCAATGGGCCCCATATACCTCCAAAGAGGGCCCAAATACCAGTGATGGGGCGCTATAGGAAAGATGGGGGCCATATACAGTGATGGGGCAGCTGTATACCAGTGATGGGGCAGCTGTATACCAGTGATGGGGCAGCTGTATACCAGTGATGGGGCAGCTGTATACCAGTGATGGGGCAGTTGTATACCAGTGATGGGGCAGCTGTATACCAGTGAGGGGCAGCTGTACACCAGTGATGGGGCAGCTGTACACCAGTGATGGAGCAGCTGTACACCAGTGAGGGGCAGCTGTACACCAGTGATGGGGCAGCTGTACACCAGTGATGGGGCAGCTGTACACCAGTGATGGGGCAGCTGTATACCAGTGATGGGGCAGCTGTATACCAGTGATGGGGCAGCTGTATACCAGTGATGGGGCAGCTGTATACCAGTGATGGGGCAGCTGTATACCAGTGATGGGGCAGCTGTATACCAGTGATGGGGCAGCTGTATACCAGTGAGGGGCAACTGTACACCAGTGATGGGGCAGCTGTACACCAGTGATGGAGCAGCTGTATACCAGTGAGTGGCAGCTGTACACCAGTGATGGGGCAGCTGTACACCAGTGATGGAGCAGCTGTATACCAGTGATGTGGCCGCTGTATACCAGTGGCAGCTGTATACCAGTGATGGAGGATGCTATATACTATGATGCGGGGCTATATACCAGGATAGGGGTCCGCTACATTTCCCACCCTAGGCTTATACTCGAGTCAATAAGTTTCCCCAGTTTTTGGGGGTAAAATTAGGGGCTTCGGCTTATACTCAGGTCGGCTTATACTCGAGTATATACAGTACTAACATTGACTTACAAAGCCGTCCACAATCTGTCCCCCCCATATATCTCTGAACTAATCTCCCGATATCATCCAACTCTAACTGCCTGCAAGACTTCGCCCAAGCATCCCCCATCCTCTGGAATTCTGCACCTCAAAGTGTCCGACTGTCCCTTAGACTCGGAACAGTCAAGCGGAACCTGACAACCCATCTCTTCAGAAAAGCCTACAGCCTCCAATGACCACAGTGCCACCTCACCACCACCCGAGCAGACCCAACAACCCATCACCCTGTAGAATGTAAGTCCACAAGAGCAGGGTCCTCTCTGTATCGCTCTGTCACTGTTTGTTCATTGTATTTTTGACTTGTTTGTATATATCCCTTTCTCATGTACAGACCATGGAATCAATGTTTCTCTATAAATAAATAATAATAATAATGACACTATTTCTCTGGACATAACTCTCCGTCAAACTCCACCAAACCGTAAAGCTCTACACAGATTGTCTGGCGACGGCTCATGCAGCTTTTATCTATTCCTCCATTTCTACAATATGACCGGACCATCCCTGTAAATAAGCCCCTGTACTTGTGTCACCTCCACCTCACTGTAGATTATAAGCGTTTATGAGCAGGGTCATCATTTTGCTTTAATTACTGTATTCTTGTAAAGCGCTGCAGAATATGTTGGCGCTATATAAATAAAATTTATATTATCATATTAAACATCAAACAGCTTCCCCTGTGTGTGACTTCTCTGATGATTGTGCAGTTTGTCTTTGCTGATAAAGCATTTCCCACATTCTGAACATGAATGCGGCTTCTCTACTGTGTAACTTCTTGAATGTTTAACCTCAAATGATTGGTTTAGAGATACATTTTCCTCACTCTGAACGTGAACTTTCTTATGTCTGAGAAGACTTGATTCATATATAAAACACATCCCACATTCACTACATGTAAATGGATTCTCTCCGGTGTGATCTCTTTGATGATCACTTAGCAGGGCTTCAGTGCTAAAGCATTTCCCACATTCTGAACATGTAAATGGATTTTCTCCAGTGTGATCTTCTATGTGAGTTTTCACATGAGAAATGAGACATTGTTTACCTGTAAAAATTTTTCCACATTCTGAACATGAATATGCATTTTTGGTGTGAGTTCTCTCATGTGCAATCAGGCTTGATCTATACTTAAAAACTTTCTGACATACTGAACATGAATACGGATTCTCTCCTGTGTGAATTCTTAGATGTGAAACAAGAGTTGCTCTAAAGGTAAAACATTTCCCACATTCTGGACATGAATATGGCTTCTCTCCTGTGTGAGTTCTCTCATGTCTAACAAGACTTGATTTATCTATAAAACCTTTCCCACATTCTGAACATGAGTATGGCTTCCCTGCTCTATGAATTCTCTTATGTATATTAAGATTTATTTTTCCTTTAAAACCTTTCCCACATTCTGCACATGAACACGGCATCTCTCCTGTGTGAATTCTCTCATGTACAACAAGACTTGATTTAGCTGTAAAACATTTCCCACATTCTGAACATGAATACGGCTTCTCCCCTGTGTGACTTCTCTCATGTAGAACAAGAATATATTTAGATGTAAAACTTTTCTGACATTCTGAACATGAGTATGGCTTCTCTCCTGTGTGAATTCTCTTATGTATAGCAAGATTTGATTTTTCTACGAAACATTTCCCACATTCTGAACATGGATATGGCTTTTCTCCTGTGTGAACTTTCTCATGTTTAGTAAGATCTGATCTACTTATAAAACATTTCCCACATTCTGAACATGAATATGGCTTCTCCCCTGTGTGAATTCTTACATGTTTAATAAGATGTGATTGATTTGTAAAACATTTCTCACATTCTGAACATGAATACGGCTTCTCCCCAGTGTGAATTCTTAGATGTGCAACAAGACTTGATTTAACTGTAAAACATTTCCCACATTCTGAACATGAGTACGTCTTCTTTCCTCTGTGACTTCTCTTATCTTTAACAAGATGATCTGGTTGTACCTTAATGGTAGCAAGGTTTGCTCCTGAGGACTGACACAGGATATCTTCATCTTTTCCTTTATATTCTAGTGATAACATGACATTTCCTCTTGAACGATCACTTGCATTTTCTGTAAGAGATAAAAATATATTTCATTATTTTTTAACCACTTAGTGACCACCAATATGCCTTTTTACTGACCTGAGCTATATAAGAACAGCATCCCCGCATGGGAGAAAATGTAGCAGCTGTCAGCTGTACAACCTGCTGCATCAGTTAGTGATGATCAGTGTGCAGTGATTAGTATTCTTAAGGCTATATTTGGATTGCACAATCCGTCCACTTGCACCTAACACTCACTGAGTGTGCACACTATTTCCCACCTACAATGAACCTGGCTGCATTGTCACAATTGGCGTTAGCACTGACCATGGCCATTTAACCCATAGATGCCACTGTAGGTTTTGACTACTGCAGATAGACCAGGGGTGGAGAACCTTTTTCCTGCCAGGGGACATTCGGATAATGCTACCATTATTTGGGGGCCACATAAAATGATCACCTTGAAAATTACCCTGCTATATTTAGTCAAACAATTCATCAACTCACTCCTAACGTGACGGCTGGAGCTTCTTCTCTTTGGTGCAGGTGTGATGTTAGGCGATATTGTTCTTTTTTTTTTTTTTTTAAACCGTAATTTTTTTTTTAATTCAAATAAATCTTTTAACAACATATATAACTTGTTTACACAGTTACATCATTATAACAGCCATGTCCAAATAATCACCACCAGTGTAAACCAATTCCAAACTGGATATTATGGGAAAGGGAAGGGAAAGAAAGGACCAGACAGAAAGAAAGGGGCAGCCAGGATTGGACTCAAGAGGTAAATGGATAGTGGGGGCAGAATCAGGGGAGGAATAAGCTTTAGGATCTTTGTTTTAAATATTTTTGTATACTAATCTAATGATGAGAAGACCAGAATCAACCAGGAAAATATTAAAACCATCCTAAGTGTGAGCTATCGCCAATCCAGAAGTCTCCAAAATCTCCCAACTGACGACTGACTTATTCTTTTTGCTTTATCGAGTCACCAAACAACATTCACGTAGATAATGAGAATTTATCCTACCAAGGAGTTCCTCCTGTGTGGAGGTAGAAGCTTCCCTCCAGTGCCTTGTCAAGCTCTGACGGGCCGCTATCAAAACATGGGTTATCACTGGAACTAAAGTTGGGGGAAGAAGGTCCAGCCCAATATTTAAGACCGCCAAGGGCCCCTCTAGAGTTAAAGGGAAACATATCAAGGTCCTGATTACCGTATACATGACGTCATCGCTGCTGCGTCGGCCACATGACGTCGGCGAAAGCAGGAAGAAGCAGGGACCGGAGGACGCAGCGGTGACAGAGCGACGGAGGGTGAGAATGAATGCTTTATCATTTTAAGGTGTGCGACAGCATGGTGGGCTGTAACCTGTGATGGGGCCTGTATACTACTGATGGGGCCTGTATACCACTAATGGGGGCCTGTATACTTCTAATGGGGGCCTGTATACCTCTAATGGGGGCCTGTATACCACTAATGGGGGCCTGTATACCTCTAATGGGGGCCTGTATACCTCTAATGGGGGCCTGTATACCTCTAATGGGGGCCTGTATTCCTCTAATGGGGGCCTGTATACCTCTAATGGGGGCCTGTATACCACTGATGGGGGCCTGTATATACTCGAGTCAATGTTTCCCTAGTTTTGGAGGGTAAAATTAGGGGCCTCGGCTTATACTTGGGTCGGCTTATACTCGAGTATATACGGTAAGTCTGCCACTTGATTACAGAATTCTCCTATCTTGGGCACCACACATGACCCAGATCCCCTTTTTTTACCACATCCCTTCCAGGATAATGGGGAATATGATTTATTAAATTTGGAAATTTTGTAAGGGGTCAGATATCAGTTCATATGTATTTTATTTAGTTGTTCTAGATGATTAATGCAGGAGGAGTGCCTTTGAGTAAATGTGGCCGCAGTCCACCAGTGTTTGGTTGTGGATGAGAAAGAGAGCGCCTCCTCCCAGACATTCATATGAGGGAGTTTGACCGACTCTGCTGATGAATTAAGAGTCCTATAGAACAGAGACAATCCATGTTCATTGGGGTATTCCACTTTAATATTTAGTATTTCTGCATCATGTCTGATGGGTCAGGGCTCCACCAAGCTGGAAATGTGCATGACTGGATAAAATGACAGATTTGGAGGTTCTGATAAAAGCAAGTTTTGGAAATCTTGTAAAGTTGGGTCAAATCTGTAAAGGAGGGGAATCCAGGGCCATCTAAGAGGTTGTCAAGCGTGCTTACACCTGATTTCACCCACAGGTCTAGAGACAACCCAGAGACGTGTGCCTCCATCGCTTTTACAGAAATGTATTTAAATAGGGATTTTGTCAGTGTTCTATCAAGATTATTCCAATAAGAAATCAGTGAGGACATCGTATGTAAGGAAAAATTCAATTTCAGGGGCTTCATAGCCTGATCTCTAGCAAAAGCCTAGAAGACCTGTGGGGAGTAAACATCATTTTTACAATTTGTATTCTGGTGACTCAGGACAGTGGGAGAAGAGTCTGCCTTTCCAAGTCCCCACGAACTTCCGAAATCAGTAATTCGCAGTTCAACTTAATTAGATTTACAAATTTTGTCATTTTAATTTCCAAATCTGTAAATCCAACTTCCTCCCACCTTAAAGGGAAAATGCTCTAGTTTTCTATCCTTTAACTAAAGGTGTAATATTTATGGGGAATAGGATAGACTTTGTGGCATTTCATTTGTATTATGAGATTCTGGAGAATTCAGCCAGGGTCCATGACACCCACCAAAGACCCCTCCACGCCGATGAGAGATAATATCACATCATCTGCACACAATCCCACCACATAGTCCAGAGCTGCTGTTTTGATGTGAACTGCCTCCCACCCTCATAGATCTTGTGCTTGATTATACTCCTAAGGTTCTCTATAGGGTTGAGGTCAGGGGAAGATGGTGGCCACACCATGAGTTTATCTCCTTTTATGTCCATAGCAGCCAATGGCACAGAGGTATTCTTCTTTGTAGCATGAGATGGGGCATTGTCCTGCATGAAGATGATTTTGCTCCTGTTTCTGCTTTTTGTACCATGGAAGAAAGTTCTCAGTCAGAAACTCTATATACAGTGGTGTTCAAAAGTCCTGCATAGGCATGAAGAAAACTATATATTTCATACTTCTGCATCTCTACAGTGAAACTGGTGGAACATATATGTTTTTGTTATCCCTCATTGTGTGCCATACTCATTTTTGAATGTCCCAAGTGTATAAATTGTTATGGTATGCGCATTTTTGATAATTTTTTTTACAGCATAACTATACCTACACCAGTACAGTGTGTAGAATGGTGAACAGGCTTCTAAGTTCATTAACCTTCCTAGCGTTATTCCCGAGCCTGACTCGGGGTTAACATTCACTACCAGAAGCGTTAACCCCGAGTCAGGCTCGGGCTTACCCGCGTTCGCGGCAGATGCGGTGAGAAAACCGCATCTGCCGCACTTGCGCCGCACTTGCGGCGCGGTAATCTGCATAGGAACCAACCACCTCTGATGACCCTCATACATTGTTCATATGTGCCCCTGCAGCCTAGTAAACCATTAGCAGCACTGTTGTTGTGTGAAAAGTGGCTGCAGTAGAAGTGCGATAATGATGTTATATACTTACATGCCTGCGTACTTGAGGGCGTCTCCCTGTGTGTGCTGGGATGCGCTAAATCGCGGCATCCCGGTAGCCCCGCCCCTTTATGACGCAATCAGCCTCACAGCACTATAGCAGGCTGAGAGGGGGCGTGCATAAGGGAGGGGGAGAGCAGGCATGATGAGCACAGCCCACAAGTGCCAGCACACACAGGGAGACGCCCTCAAGGACGCAGGCATGTAAGTGTATAAAATCAACAGTGCTGCTAATGGTTTACTAGGCTGCAGGGGCACATATTAACAGTGTATGAGGGTCATCCGAGGTGGTTGGTTCCCTTTACTATGCAGATTACCGCAACCGCACCGCAAGTGCGGCGCAAGTGCGGCAGCTATGCGGCAAGTGCGGCAAGTGCGGCAGCTATGCGGCAAGTGCGGCAGATGCGGTTTTTTTACCGCATCTGCCGCGAACGCGGGTAGCCCGCTTTTAGCAAAAAATTCAAGACCTAAACAGACCGCCAGGGAGGTTAACTTCCAATGCAAGTTCACACAGACTTAAATTTTACTTTTTAAGATTTATCATTTTTTATTTAATTCAGAGTTCTGAAAAGGGCCTTCTGAGTGCATCTTTAGCTTCTAATACTTTATTGGCCGGCCTTTGCTCTTGAGCACCAACGTGCATCTCTGTGGCATTGAGTGAACAAGCTTCTGCAGATGTTCCTGAGTGATGATGTGGTTCCAGGCCTGGATCAGAGCCTCAATCAACTCTCTCTTGGTCCTTGGCTGTTTTTTTAGATATCTCTATTGATACCTTGGATTGAGGTCCGGGGCCTGGGCTGGCCAGTCAATAGTAGCCACCTTGTTCTTTTTTTTCCATTCCGTTACTGTCTTAGCTCTGTGACAAGGAGCGTTATCATCCTGGAAGATATAATCCCCTGAAAACAGGTGTTGAGCAGAAGGCAGCATTTTCTTATTAAGGATGTCTATGTATTTTTTTGTATTAACCCTCCACATTATGAAGCCTTCCAACACCATTGGCTGCCATACAGCCCCAGACCATTACTTTCATCGGATGTTTCACAGAGAAGCTCAAACACTCTGGCTTGTTCTCTTCATGTGGAAACCTTCTCACATAAGACTTGCCATTATTTCCTAAAATGCAAAAAGTGCTTTCATCACTAAATAGCCCTTATTCCCACTCCTCCTTCCTCCATTGTGAATATTTCACTGCCCACAGTTTTCGCCTTTGTCTTTGTATGGCTGTCATCAATGGCTTCTTTCGGGCCTTGCACCCTCTCAATCCTGCTTCCAATCATCTCTTCCTAACAGTTGATGTTACTACCTCAATATTGCACTTTTCTTGCCATTCTCGCAGAAGCTGAGGAGAGGTGAGCTTTCCATTGGCATGGGATGTTCTTATCAGTACTCTATCCTCCCTTTTAGTTGACTTTCTGGGCCGACCAGATCTGGGCCTGTCCTGGGTAATTCCAAGCTGCTTATGTTTCTGCAAAATTCTTACGACTGTACTCTGATTACAGCCGACCTTCCTTGCGATCTGGGGGCCAGTATAACCCTCTTCATGTAGCACCACAACTCGCACACGATCCTCCCCTGACAACAATCTGAAGGCTCCCATCATAAAGCTCTACAGTATGATTCACTAGATAGACCAACAGATAAAACAAGGCTCCCATTATAAAGCTCTACAGTATGATTCACTAGATAGACCAACAGATAAAACAAGGCTCCATCATAAAGCTCTACAGTATGATTCACTAGATAGACCAACAGATAAAACAAGGCTCCATCATAGAGCTCTACAGTATGATTCACTAGATAGACCAACAGATAAAACAAGGCTCCCATTATAAAGCTCTACAGTATGATTCACTAGATAGACCAACAGATAAAACAAGGCTCCATCATAAAGCTCTACAGTATGATTCACTAGATAGACCAACAGATAAAACAAGGCTCCATCATAGAGCTCTACAGTATGATTCACTAGATAGACCAACAGATAAAACAAACAAACAAAGCAGCAGATGTGATGCAATGTAATGGAAAGGGATTGGCTGCCATATCCAGGTTATGATTGGTCACAAGAACTTTATCTGTGATTGGCTAATTTTGGATCTGAAGCTGTACAATATTTAGTTGTGCTTTAAATTCCCATATTGTTGCAATAATTTCAGGCAAAACTGCTTCAAAAGCTAAAAATATTACAGGGAGAGGATGCAAAATTGTATTCTGAACAAAACCATATATAATATGTCATATTAGCATCGAAGATATTCGACAGAAAAGGTTTAAAACTTGAAAAATCTATTTATCCTATGCCTATGCAGGACTTTTGAACACCACTGTACTTTGCAGAGGTCATTTTCACACCTTCAGGAACCTTAAAGGGGCCGACCAGCTGTTTCCCAATGATTCCAGCCAAAAACATGACTCCTCCACCTCCTTGCTGACGTTGCAGCCTTGTTGGGACATGGTGGCATCCACCAACCATCCACTACTCCATCCATCTGCACCATCCAGGGTTGCTCGGCCTCATCAGTAAACAAGACTGTTTGACAATTAGTCTTCATGTATATGTATATCTGGGCCCACTGCAACTGTTTCTGCTTGTGAGCACTGTTTAGGGGTGGCCGAATACTAGGTTTATGCACCACAGCAAGCCTTTGAAGGATCCTACACCTTGAGGTTGGAGGGACTCCAGAGGCTCCAGCAGCTTCACATATCTGTTTGCTGGTTTGTAAGGCCTTTTTAGCAGCTGCTCTCTTAATCTGATGAACTTGCCTGGCAGAAACCTTCCTCATTCTGCCTTTATCTGCACGAACACATCTGTGCTCAGAATCAGCCACAAATCTCTTCACAATGCGATGATCACGCTGAAGTTTTCGTGCAATATCTAATGTTTTCATCCCTTGTCCAAGGCATTGCACTATTTGTTGCTTTTCGGCAGCAGACATCCTTTTTCTTTCCCATCTTACATGAACACTGTGGCTGCGTAATATTGTGGAACATCCAGTTTTCCTTTTATTGGGCTCACCTGCCAAACTAATTTCACAGGTATCCGAGATTGATTTCAGTGATCCAAAGAAGCCTGAGACACAAGACCATCAATGGGTTTCATTGAAAAAAAAAAACCCTATGACACGTAAAACCAATTTGCATAATAATTTGGAACATGGTTTAAGAGCCTCTGCGAGCGGCTCCATTAACAAAGCAAGGATAACCGTCAAGAGAGGGCAGCCCTGCCGGGTGCCATTAGTTATCATACAATGGTCTGAAGTGAAGCTAGATGCACTCACCACCGCGTATGGATTAGAGTATAGGGCCAGTATATCATTTTTACTATCCCCCACAAAACCAAACTTATCCAGGAACTCACCCATATAACCTCAGTGCACTCTGTCAAACACCTTCTCAGCATCAAGAGACAGCAGTACACCGGGAAGTCTATTAGTCTCCATTAGCTTCAACAAACCTATTACTTCTCTAGTGCTGTTCTTGGCTTGTCTCCCAGGGACAAACCCAACCTGGTCAGGTGCTATCAGAGAGGGAAGGACAGCTGTCTAGCTGCAAGGATTTTAGAGAATGTTTTTAGGTCACAGCTTATTAAGGACATAGTCCTAAAATTACCAGGAGTGTTTGTGGGTTTCTCGGGTTTAGGAATGGTTGTGATTACTGCCGCAATGTTTTCATGGCTTATTGAAGAACTAAATGTCCAATAATTGAAAGTTTTCAGGAGGTAAGGAGCTAAAGTTTTGACGAAACAATAATAATAGGTGTTAGGAAAACCGCCTGGGCCCGGAGAAGAGGACTTTTTAGTGGAACAGATTATTTGTTCTATTTCAATGATAGATATGGGAGTATTTAGAACACTTAGCTGAGCCGCTGATACTTTGGGGAGTGAGATCTTGTTTTAGGAAGTTACCAATTTCTTGTAGATTAGGCTGAACTGTATGGGGATCTTCTTTTAGGTTGTACAGTGAATAATAAAATCACCTAAATTCTTCAGTTATGTTGATCGGATTCAGTACTTTAGTCCCATCAGGTTTATTCAAGTATGTAATCCTATTTCTTATCTCTCTCTTCTTTTGATTCTCCTAGCTAAAATCTTCCCTGCTCTATCTCCCATGGCATAGTATTTTGTTTTGGACTTAAGTGCTTTTTCGTACTGGAATAACATTCTATGTTCCGTTATTGTTTGGGACAACTGTGGGGTGGAGTTCTTCTTGTTGCTTTGTTCCAGATTGGTAATTTGAGGTGATAGGTCTGACACTGCCGCCTCTCTTCTTTTCTACTGCTGCCATTTTAACAAAAATACCTCTCATGTATGCCTTGTGGGCTGACCATACCACTTTGTCTGAGGTGGAGTTATTATCATTTATGTCAAAGAAATCTTTTAACTTGGTCTCTATTAATTCAAAGTTTTGTTTGTTGGTCATTAAAAAAATCATTTAAATGTCACCTATTAGCTTTGACTGAAGAGTCCCTATTAGATATGGTGAGTGAGACAGGAGCATGGTCAGATCATGAGATCACACCTATCGTTGGCTCAAATGCACAACCTAGAGTTCTATCATCCACAAAAATATAGTCTATCCTGCTATAGGAATTAAATCTAGGGGAGAAATGGGAGTAATCTCTCTCAGAGCTGTGGAGATATCTCCAGATGTCATGTAAGTTATATTCTGAAACCAGTGATTTCATCTCTCCTCTAGCAATACGTCTGTTTGAGCAATCCAACACAGCATACATGGGAGGTTGAAATCTCCACAGACAATTTTAAACCCTTTGGAGAACACCTTAAGTGACTGATAAATGAAAACTGGTGCATATTTGGGCCATATAGAGATACAATCGTGTACCTAGTGTTGTTTAAAGAACACTCAAGGAAAATAAAACGCCCCTCCAAATCACTAGTTTTGTCATAAAATTTGAAGGATAGGGAGTCTCTTATACAGGATAGGCACTCCAGCTCTTTGTCTTGTTTGTAAAAACACTGATGAGGGTATCGAGGGTTCTTTAGCTGAGCACTGTCCTGTGCCAACAAGTGCCTTTCTTTTTTGTTAAATGTGTTTGGTTTTTCCCGTAAATATATTTATTAAAGTTTCAAACAAGCATAACAATAGAAATAACCAATACAGAGTCCAGGGCCTTGTACAGCAGCATATTACAGCTGTTTGAAATCAGGTACAAAGGTACACCAGTAAAAGCTCTAACATGGAGAGAGGGCATATTTCATAACCTGAAAATCACGTCTGGACCAAAACACACACAGCCAATGAGAAATGCATATAATGAGATATAAGAAGGGAAAAGAAAAAAGAGAAAGATTAGAAAGGGGTAAGGAGGGGGTAAGAGGGGGGAGGGGTGAAGACCCAGCAGTCTAGACGCCCAGGTGTTGGAAATTATGAGTATTTACGCAACCAAGTCAGGAACCTCGGGCCCTCCTTAAAGGACTGCCAGAGGAACCAAGTGCGTCCCTGTTCATGCTCGGAGTCATTATCTCTCGCTGCAAGCGATACCATACGGTGCAACCTATCCATTTCAGATATCCATTCCACTGTAGAGGGGATCTCAGCGGACCTCCAGTGTCGGGGAATAACTGTCCTGGAAGCTATTAGGCAGAACCTCAGAATCCCCTTTTTGATGGAGATTACGGAGCCAGAGACAAGAGAGCCAATTGTGGAGAGGGTTCACGGCGGACCCCAGTCATTAGATGGAAGGCATCGAAAACCGAGGCCCAGAAGGGTTGCAGGAGATCGCAGGACCACCAGACATGAAGCATAAAGCCCACAGCAGAACCACATCTCCAGAGAGTATCTGAGACCTCCGGATTAATCCTGTGAAGCAGGGTAGGGCATCTGTACCAACGCGTCAGCAATTTATCATTTCTCTCTTGCGCTTGACTGGACATTGTCATCTTGTGTGCAAGAGTCAACATTTTTAAGCGGTCTGCCTCAGAAAAGGTGATCCCCAGATCCCTTTCCCAAGCGTGTCAGTGTGGAGCGAGTTCAGGATCAGGCCATAGAGCACCGAAACTACACGGGAGGGACCCTCAGTGGGGAGCATTAGGGACTCAAACAGAGTTAGCGCCCCTATTGAAATATTAGAGAGAAAACTTGGTAACTGCATAAACTCCAGCCAGGACACAGGAGTCGCATAACCAGGTCCCAACAGCCCCCCCACGTCGGAGAGCCCCACAAGCCTATCCCTCACCTGAACCAACCCCACTCCATCTAGTTGTGACCAGCACAGATAAGTAGATCTATTCATTGCAGGAAGGGGGGGGGGGGGGGGAGGCTGGATTGTCAAAAAGAGGACTCAATCTGCTCAATCAGGAAGTCAAATGTAATTTCGTGTATGATCTATCCCAGAACCTTAAACTTGTTTATGTGAGGGGAGGGAAGCCCGACACAGGTGGGCGTCCGGTCCCTCCAATCCAAGGCAGCCAGTACAAGGAGGAGGGTGATAAAAGTTTCTCCAGGAGCACCCACTGTTTATGAGCATCACTGAACCTCCAGTCGACAATCCTAGAGAGTAAGACTGCCTGATAACGTTTAAGATCAGGAAGGCCTACCCCCCCTTTAGTCTTGGGTCTCACTAGTACTGAGAACTGCGTCCGTGGCTTCCTAGTTCCCCAAATAAAGCTGTTAATGGCCGATTGCAGGCGTCTGAAAGAACAATCGGGAACCTGCACCGGAGCTGTCTGAAAGAGGTAGAGGAATCGGGGTAAAATATCCATTTTGATCACTCCCACCCGCCCGAACCAAGATAACTGAGGTCTGCTATACCGTTTAAGGTCCAAGATAGTTTTCCGCAGGAGCGGGACACAGTTCAGAGCATATGTTGCGTTAATGTCAGCCGGTAGTAGGATTCCTAAATATTTTAATGCAGTGGTCTGCCACCTAAAGGAGAAGGACGATTTAAGTTGAGAGACCAGGTCGTCAGGCAGGGAGATGCTGAGGGCCTCCGTTTTGGACAAATTGACCTTAAAATTGGAGACCTCACCAAACTTACGGAACTCTCTGAGGAGTACAGGGAAAGCCACAGCCGGGTTGGTAATATATAACAATAAATCATCCGCGTATAGGGACAACTTAAACTCATGCTGACCGATCCACAGACCCCCGACATCTGGTACCTTCCGCAAAGCCACTGCTAGATGATCCATAGCAAGAATATACAGCAAGGGGGAGAGGGGGCAGCCCTGACGAGTCCCATTTCTTATGTCAATGGGCGAGGATAAAGTGCCATTGACCCTAAGATGGGCCGTAGGTCTATGATATAGAGCAAAGATTCTCTCCAACATGGTAGGTCTCACCCCAAATTGCTTCAAAGATGCACGTAAGAAGGGCCAGCCTAGGCGGTCAAACGCCTTTTCAATAGACAATAAACAGGCTGGTATCCTTCCCGTGCACATATACGAGGTCAGAAGCAGAGTCTTTACTGTATTATCCTTGGCCTCCCTACATTGCACAAAACCCACCTGATCGTTGTGGATGGACCCAGGAAGAATAGGGCTCAGTCTATTAGCCAACACCTTTGCGAACACTTTCACATCCACATTGATGAGGGAAATAGGTCTATAGCTTGCGCACAACAAGGGGTCCTTGCCCGGTTTAGGGATCACAGTAATTGTAGCCATCAGTGTTTGGGGGGCAAAGGGGCAGGTGGCCGAAATGGAGTTAAATAGTTTGGTCATAAAGGGGGCCAGGGAAGTCGCATATAATTTGTAGAAGGCAGCAGAGAATCCATCTGGACCCGGACTTTTACCATTGGCCAAGGATCTTATCGTATCCGATATCTCCTGTTCCGAGAGGGAGTCCTCCAAGGCCTCAGATCCTATCTCTGTCATAGGCGGGAGCTCCGTGTCATGGATGTAACCATCCACTCGAGACTGAAACTCGGTAGGGGACATATCGGACAATGGACCCCTCAAGTTGTAGAGAGAGTCATGATATGCTCTGAATGAATCCACAATCTCTGCAGGAAGATGGACCAAATCACCTGTAGCAGACCTCATGGTAAGGATGTAAGGGGTGGGAGCCCGGGGGTGTAAGAACCTCACCGGAGCTTTACCGGGTTTATCAGAGTACTTATATAGATACTTATGGAAGCGGTCCTTCTGCCTTGCTAACGTCGAATCCAACAGAGCGCTGAACTCACTACGTGTCCGTAAGAGGTCAGCAAGTACTTTGACATCTCTTGTCTGTTTATGTTCCGACTCTAAGGTCTGGACACGGGTCAACAATCCCATAATATTAGTCATTCTTTCTTTTTTCAGTCGGGCCCCCTGTTGGATAAATACTCCTCGTATAACCCCCTTCAAGGCCTCCCATTGGTACGGGAGAGCTGTGAGATCATTCTTGTGAAAATCTAGGAAGTCCGTGATTGTTGTCCGAACGGCCACCTGAAAAGTCATGTCTTCGAGAAGACCAGGGTTTAGAGACCAAGTCCATTCTCTAGGAGAGAGGCTCGGTAGCCGAAGGGAAAGCAAGTCCGGAGCATGGTCTGACCATAGCATCGTGTCAATATCAGACTTTGGGTAAAGGGACAAAAGCCCAAGGCTAATCAGGAAATAGTCTAATCTGCTATAAGAATTATGTACCGTGGAGTAAAAGGTATAATTGCGAGCAGTGGGGTGCAGTAGTCTCCAGACATCAACTAACCTCGAGTCCCTCAAGGCCCGATGCAGGCTCTCCAGCTGTGAGGAGGACACCGCCGACCTGCCCGAGGTAGTGTCAATAGTGCGGTCCAACACCATATTGAAGTCCCCTACCACAATCACAAAGCCCTCAGCAAAGGCCGAGAGGTCCCGTAGGTATTTTCTGCATGCTCGGACCTGATCCTGGTTGGGCAGATAAATGTTAGCTATGGTGAACGTATCATGAACAATTCTTAGTTTCAAGAACACATATCGACCATTCGGATCCGATATAGAGGCAACCACCTGTGCCTGCAAAGACTTGTGCAGTGCAATGCTGACTCCTTTAGATTTAGAGTCGGAATTGCTACCATGAAACCACTGTGTGTAGTATCTATGGTTAAGTGTAGGGATTCTGTCTGATCGAAAATGTGTCTCTGGCAACATGAGGATATCGACCCGTTTTTTATGCATGCTATATAGTACTTTCGAGCGTTTCTCAGGGACATTAAATCCTCTGACATTAAGTCAAAGTTGTAGGTTTGCCATGAGAGTCTTAGGATCTGGGGTAGAGCACTACTGGGTCAGCAAGGTACAGGGAAAAGTGTGAAGCGCGGGGAGGTATAAACAAGGGAGGAAAAGGGAGAAAGAAAAGAAAAAAAACAGAAAAAAGGGAAGAGAAAAGACCAGAGAGGAAAAGAAGAATGTAGCACCAAGAAAAGGAGAAAAAGAGAGAGTAAGAGTCAGTTCAGCCGGAAGACAGGGTTCCGGATAAACACCCCAAGAGGCCACTAGGTATAAGGAAATATCAGAGAGAACTCTGAAAAGTAGTGTCAAAGACACACCCTAGTGGGGAAGGTGATTGAACAAAGAGCAACCGGCCAAGCCCCTACAGCGGGTAATATTGCTCCCCTCAGTAGGCCCAGAACCCCGGCAGGGCTAACACATTTGTGGAACACAACCAACCTGCTCATGGGCCAAGCATATGCATATAAATGGGCACAGTACGTAACAAACCCTAGGAGGGGTACGGACATATGTCAAAATTAGATGCAGGAGGAGTATCAGTTATTATAAAGTATCACTAATCTAGGAGAAAAGCACAATGTACAAAAAGCTGACGAAAATGTATGAACTGTCAAAGAGAACAGTGCAAAACAGGCCCCCGAAGCGACTCCACACAGGAGCCCTGGATGGCGTCAAATATAGGCACCGTCACCTCCGAACACATGGTTCCAATCTGCTCGTAATAGTCAGACTCAAGCAAAGTCACAACCTGATCACACCTGGGAACCCGGTGACCAAAAGAGGTATTATAAATGACAAAAACAAAAAGAAGTGGTCAAAAGGGCTACACTCGACGCCCAAGTGTCGTCAGCTGAGTTAACAGAGCCACGTCTACGTCGGGAGCCCCTTCTCCTCTTTCCC
Organism: Allobates femoralis; assembly: GCA_033576535.1. Lineage (NCBI taxonomy): Eukaryota > Metazoa > Chordata > Amphibia > Anura > Aromobatidae > Allobates > Allobates femoralis. Next base: position 2,577,163 of record JARQOC010000013.1, on the reverse strand, counting down.
AAAGATCCAGTAGGGGGGGGGGGTCTTCCACTCCGATGCAGGCCCCATAAATCAGATGTAGTAAGGCGAGGCCAGTCTCCCTGCCTGACCAGGGGCAAGCCTAGTGCGGTGGTAAAGTTCTGTAAATCCGATGGGGATCTCAAAACTGTCCATCCTTTATCCGTTCGGACCTGTAGTTGGAAAGGATAGCCCCAATTGTAGGGGATCTTATTTTGCCGCAGCACTTCCAAGAGGGGGCGTAGGGTCCTCTGTTTAGCCAGGGTGAAGCGCGAGAGATCAGCCAGGAGAAGAATGTCAGATCCGTTAAAATCAATAGCATCATAGTCTCTCGCCCTGCGCATGATGTCATCTTTGATTTGGAAATAGTGAATCCTACAGATGACGTCCCTCGGCTTATCCGTATAAGGGTTTCTTGGTCCTAACGAGCGGTGGGCTCTATCGATTTCGATGTGTTGGGTGGGTGACCTCCCTAGAAGGGAGTTGAAGATGCCATGGAGGGCCGAGGAGAGGTCATGCGGGGCTACGGACTCAGGGATCCCACGGACCCTGATATTATTCCTGTTCTCAGAGTGCTCTAGCATACCAAGGATCACATCAAAGTTCTCAGAGTGCAGGCGAAGAAGCTGTTGGTGGGTGTTTAATTGTGAGGAGAGCTTCTCTACCTTGGCCTCTAGTGCAGTAACCGTAGTGTTAAGCTGAGACACATCCTCTTTAAGGGACCCTATCTCACCTCTGCACACTGCCTCCAATCTTTGTATGTAACACTCCATGTCAGCCTTGGTAGGGATGGCACTTAATTGGGCTCTCAGATCAAGGGCATTTATAGGCATGAACATAGGGTCAGCAGGAGCCACCGGATCAGTGTGAGTCTGTAAGCAGAGTCCAGTAGCCACACTGATGAGAGGTGCAGTGCACTGGGGCTGCCTGCTAGCAGAGGTTCCCTCCTCACATCCCCTGTTGCTGATGGTGTGCACAGCTCAGAGTCATAGGTTTGATTAGGGTGAAGTGTAGGAGGAGAAGGGCCCCGCAGTGTGCTGGCCTGTGGAGATATGTTTCCAGGTGTGAGGGGGTTAAGGCCACTTAGTGTGTCAGCCTGCTGCGATGTGCTCCCAGGCAGGGGGGATGGAGTTTGTCACCAACCTCTCCTGTTCCTTGTGCTCCGCTGCCTCCGGGGAGAACGTCCAGCTCCTGGTGCTGCAGCTGTCTGCCGGCCCTCTGCTGCTTTCACTGAGGCAGTACTGCTCCTCTGAGTGCCCAGGGTGCTCAGCGATGATGGTTTACCCTGAGGCTGTGGTGTGGAGGAGGCGCCATCCTTAAGCACATGCAGGAGGAAGATTAGGGCACCAAAGCCGGCAGCCTCTTGGGCGGATAAAGTTCGTGGAGCAATCAGGAGTTGACAGGTGGTGCCTGTCACCAAGCACTACAGCAATCCAAATTTTCAAGTAAAGAAGAGACGGCACTCACCCATGTAGATCGGTGTTTTATTCAGGGGACATAGACATCCAGTGCAGGGAGGGAGGTGGGAGCCGAGATGATGACGGCACCGTTTCGCGCTTATGCGCTTCCACAGGTCATAGGCTAATGGTGGTGTAGCTCACTTCCTATATAGGAGGAGTCCACAACACACGATGACGTCACCATTAGCATAATCAATACAAGATCGGAACTTTAAAATCATGATTCCATCAATCACCAGGTATGTACACACACAGGATTGCTAAACAAACTATAACAAATTTATATAAGCACAGAATTCTGTGTAGTAAAAAGCAAGCAGCACAAGAGAAGGAAAGGAAAATTCTCTATAAGATGATCATTACACACGGAGAAGGGAGCAAACAAACGGCAAGAAGAGCTCACACCCACTCAATTTAATCCGCAAGACAATATGGCGGGCAATATAGAGAACAACCTCCAATCCATTATAAATATATGTGTGTATGGGGGGGCTTAAATATAAGAATTGACAATTCCCATATCCCGGCATAACTTACCCGGGTCATAAATAATGAATCTAGGAAGTTATAATAATTTGTGAGTTAGTCATGCTACTTCTTATCTCTGCACAAATTGCAGATGTTACCCCCTTACTCCGAGTACAGACCATCACTAAGGACAATATCTACACATGAACAGATTCTATACAGAAGGGGGCATTAAACAGTAAGGAGCGAGACGGGGGCTTACAAAGAAGGAATAGTGGCATTACGACTAGCCCCATGTTGCGTATAGTGCAATATCATATATAGCTACAATACTCCAAAGACAAGTGCTGCTTGCTTTTTACTACACAGAATTCTGTGCTTATATAAATTTGTTATAGTTTGTTTAGCAATCCTGTGTGTGTACATACCTGGTGATTGATGGAATCATGATTTTAAAGTTCCGATCTTGTATTGATTATGCTAATGGTGAAGTCATCGTGTGTTGTGGACTCCTCCTATATAGGAAGTGAGCTACACCACCATTAGCCTATGACCTGTGGAAGCGCATAAGCACGAAACAGTGCCGTCGTCATCTCGGCTCCCACCTCCTTCCCTGCACTGGATGTCTATGTCCCCTGAATAAAACACCGATCTACATGGGTGAGTGCCGTCTCTTCTTTACTTGAAAATTTGGAGGCGCCATCCTTGCCTGCCATTACAGGGTGCTGTGCTCTCTTTCCTGCTCCTTCAGGGGCTGACAGGAGCTTGGTGATTCCTGAGCCAGCAGGGCCCGCAGTCCGCTCCCTGGATGTCTGGGAGCACAGGGCAGGCTTCCCCTTCTTCATCTGGAGGGTGAGTGGAGCAGATGGTGGCTGATTATGTGCTGTAGGGGCTTCAGGGACACACGTCCTCCATGTCCAAGCCACTGTCAAATATGTTTTTATTAAACAGAAAAATAAACTATGATCAATCATCAGCTGTCGTACTGATCACACATTGGTATACTCATTACATAACTCTTTTCCATTAGTATAAAGTACAAAGAAAATTGTCCACCTTTTGGACTTTTGTCTTTATAACGAGACAATTAATAAAAGAAAAAATAAGAAATGCAAAATGTATGTAATTATATTACATATATCCTCTTCAGTAGAGTAGGGACAGTTAAGGGTGCGGCAAGACCAACTACTAAGGCATCTTGACGTTACGGTTTGTCTCAATGTTGGTGAAGACTCCTTTCCTCCTCCTCCGCCTTTTCCCCCTCCGCCGCCCAGAGCAAAGATTTAGGGTAAGATTTTGAATGTCTCCAAAGGGGGGAATGTCATGGCAATAAATAGTTAATAATTTATATAAGTTATTGAAGCCATTCAGAAACCTTCCGGTGTATTAACAAGCATGTTATGTTCAAACCTTTGCTCCTATTCGTCTCCCTCCTTCGGGATTCCTCTGGCTCAGATTTTATATAATGTTTTGATTTAGATGTAGCTGCACTGAAGCTCTTATCAGCACGGACCGAATGTACTGTACTAATCAAGGCTGAATTGGAATACTAACTCACACAATATAATTGAATGTTTTTCAGAATAAAATGTAGATTCAGCATAATATGATGCAATCACCCCTACTAACACCCCTTTTAATATCCCTTTAAGGAGTCGTATAAAACTTAACTCCTCCCTTAATAAAGGTCTTTGTTATTAAGCTCTACATTGACTTGGGTGTCAGCGTGGTTCTTTCTGTGGTGTGCACACACTCAGACAAAGCATCCAATTTGGCGGCAGACAATTAAGATGACAGCCCACCCGAAAGGTATGGAGGGCAACCATTACACTCTTACCTGGAGATACAAGAAGCCACTGCTCATCCACCACAACGTCCTTGTACGGATCCCGGTGTCCTTCTATATAATCCCACTCCTCCATGGAGAAGAAGACAGCGACGTCCTCACACCGGAGAGGAACCTGACAACCAACGAGACAGACATCACCCAGAATCCTCCAGTGTATAATCTCCCAGCAGTCTCCTCTCCTCCAGTGTACACTGTATAATCTCCCAGCAGTCTCCTCCAGTGTACACTGTATAATCTCCCAGCAGTCTCCTCTCCTCCAGTGTACGCTGTATAATCTCCCAGCAGTCTCCTCTCCTCCAGTGTACACTGTATAATCTCCCAGCAGTCTCCTCTCCTCCAGTGTACACTGTATAATCTCCCAGCAGTCTCCCCTCCTCCAGTGTATAATGTATAATGTCCCAGCAGTCTCCTCTCCTCCAGTGTACACTGTATAATCTCCCAGCAGTCTCCTCTCCTCCAGTGTACCCTGTATAATCTCCCAGCAGTCTCCTCTCCTCCAGTGTACACTGTATAATCTCCCAGCAGTCTCCTCTCCTCCACTGTACACTGTATAATCCCCCAGCAGTCTCCTCTCCTCCAGTGTACACTGTATAACCTCCCAGCAGTCTCCTCTCCTCCAGTGTACACTGTATAATCTCCCAGCAGTCTCCTCTCCTCCAGTGTACACTGTATAATCCCCCAGCAGTCACCTCTCCTCCAGTGTACACTGTATAATCTCCCAGCAGTCTCCTCTCCTCCAGTGTACACTGTATAATCTCCCAGCAGTCTCCTCTCCTCCAGTGTACACTGTATAATCTCCCAGCAGTCTCCTCTCCTCCAGTGTACACTGTATAATCCCCCAGCAGTCACCTCTCCTCCAGTGTACACTGTATAATCCCCCAGCAGTCACCTCTCCTCCAGTGTACACTGTATAATCCCCCAGCAGTCTCCTCTCCTCCAGTGTACACTGTATAATCCCCCAGCAGTCACCTCTCCTCCAGTGTACACTGTATAATCTCCCAGCAGTCTCCTCTCCTCCAGTGTACACTGTATAATCTCCCAGCAGTCTCCTCTCCTCCAGTGTACACTGTATAATCTCCCAGCAGTCTCCTCTCCTCCAGTGTACACTGTATAATCTCCCAGCAGTCTCCTCTCCTCCAGTGTACACTGTATAATCCCCCAGCAGTCACCTCTCCTCCAGTGTACACTGTATAATCCCCCAGCAGTCACCTCTCCTCCAGTGTACACTGTATAATCCCCCAGCAGTCTCCTCTCCTCCAGTGTACACTGTATAATCCCCCAGCAGTCACCTCTCCTCCAGTGTACACTGTATAATCTCCCAGCAGTCTCCTCTCCTCCAGTGTACACTGTATAATCTCCCAGCAGTCTCCTCTCCTCCAGGGTACACTGTATAATCTCCCAGCAGTCTCCTCTCCTCCAGTGTACACTGTATAATCTCCCAGCAGTCTCCCCTCCTCCAGTGTACACTGTATAATCTCCCAGCAGTCTCCTCTCCTCCAGTGTACACTGTATAATCCCCCAGCAGTCACCTCTCCTCCAGTGTACAGTGTATAATCCCCCAGCAGTCTCCTCTCCTCCAGTGTACACTGTATAATCTCCCAGCAGTCTCCTCTCCTCCAGTGTACACTGTATAATCCCCCAGCAGTCACCTCTCCTCCAGTGTACACTGTATAATCCCCCAGCAGTCTCCTCTCCTCCAGTGTACACTGTATAATCCCCCAGCAGTCACCTCTCCTCCAGTGTACACTGTATAATCTCCCAGCAGTCACCTCTCCTCCAGTGTACACTGTATAATCCCCCAGCAGTCTCCTCTGCTCCAGTGTACACTGTATAATCTCCCAGCAGTCTCCTCTCCTCCAGTGTACACTGTATAATCTCCCAGAAGTCTCCTCTCCTCCAGGGTACACTGTATAATCTCCCAGCAGTCTCCTCTCCTCCAGTGTACACTGTATAATCTCCCAGCAGTCTCCCCTCCTCCAGTGTACACTGTATAATCTCCCAGCAGTCACCTCTCCTCCAGTGTACACTGTATAATCTCCCAGCAGTCTCCTCTCCTCCAGTGTACACTGTATAATCTCCCAGCAGTCTCCTCTCCTCCAGTGTACACTGTATAATCTCCCAGCAGTCTCCTCTCCTCCAGTGTACACTGTATAATCTCCCAGCAGTCTCCTCTCCTCCAGTGTACACTGTATAATGTCCCAGCAGTCTCCTCTCCTCCAGTGTACACTGTATAATCTCCCAGCAGTCTCCTCTCCTCCAGTGTACACTGTATAATCTCCCAGCAGTCTCCTCTCCTCCAGTGTACACTGTATAATGTCCCAGCAGTCTCCTCTCCTCCAGTGTACACTGTATAATCTCCCAGCAGTCACCTCTCCTCCAGTGTACACTGTATAATCCCCCAGCAGTCTCCTCTGCTCCAGTGTACACTGTATAATCTCCCAGCAGTCTCCTCTCCTCCAGTGTACACTGTATAATCTCCCAGAAGTCTCCTCTCCTCCAGGGTACACTGTATAATCTCCCAGCAGTCTCCTCTCCTCCAGTGTACACTGTATAATCTCCCAGCAGTCTCCCCTCCTCCAGTGTACACTGTATAATCTCCCAGCAGTCACCTCTCCTCCAGTGTACACTGTATAATGTCCCAGCAGTCTCCTCTCCTCCAGTGTACACTGTATAATCTCCCAGCAGTCTCCTCTCCTCCAGTGTACACTGTATAATCTCCCAGCAGTCTCCTCTCCTCCAGTGTACACTGTATAATCTCCCAGCAGTCTCCTCTCCTCCAGTGTACACTGTATAATCTCCCAGCAGTCTCCTCTCCTCCAGTGTACACTGTATAATGTCCCAGCAGTCTCCTCTCCTCCAGTGTACACTGTATAATCTCCCAGCAGTCTCCTCTCCTCCAGTGTACACTGTATAATCTCCCAGCAGTCTCCTCTCCTCCAGTGCACGCTGTATAATCCCCCAGCAGTCTCCTCTCCTCCAGTGTACACTGTATAATCTCCCAGCAGTCACCTCTCCGGTCAGCAGCGCAGTGATCTCTCTGGTGAGATCTAGGATCTTCTTCTCAGGCATCGGGGAGTGCGGGGCCCCTGTGATGGGGCCCTCATTACTGCTCCGTCCTCCGGGGGCCACACAGTCACCTGTCGTCTTCTGCACTATGGTGTAATCCTGTGTAAGGAGAGATGAGAGGAGGATTATACATAGGGAAGAATAAGACGAGTCTCCTCAACACCTGCCCCGACATCAGAGATAAGAGAGAGGATAGAAGAGTTTACCTCTCCACTCACCGGATAATAGAGAGTATAGAAGAGTTTACCTCTCCACTCACCGGATAATAGAGAGTATAGAAGAGTTTACCTCTCCACTCACCAGATAATAGAGAGTATAGAAGAGTTTACCTCTCCACTCACCGGATAATAGAGAGAATATAGAAGAGTTTACCTCTCCACTCACCGGATAATAGAGAGAATATAGAAGAGTTTACCTCTCCACTCACCGGATAATAGAGAGTATAGAAGAGTTTACCTCTCCACTCACCGGATAATAGAGAGAATATAGAAGAGTTTACCTCTCCACTCAGCAGATAATAGAGAATATAGAAGAGTTTACCTCTCCACTCAGCAGATAATATAGAATATAGAAGAGTTTACCTCTCCACTCAGCAGATAATAGAGAATATAGAAGAGTTTACCTCTCCACTCACCGGATAATAGAGAGTATAGAAGAGTTTACCTCTCCACTCACCAGATAATAGAGAATATAGAAGAGTTCACCTCTCCAATCAGCAGATAATAGAGAGAATATAGAAGAGTTTACCTCTCCACTCAGCAGATAATAGAGAGAATATAGAAGAGTTTACCTCTCCACTCACCGGATAATAGAGAGAATATAGAAGAGTTTACCTCTCCACTCACCGGATAATAGAGAGTATAGAAGAGTTTACCTCTCCACTCACCGGATAATAGAGAGAATATAGAAGAGTTTACCTCTCCACTCAGCAGATAATAGAGAGTATAGAAGAGTTTACCTCTCCACTCACCGGATAATAGAGAGCATAGAAGAGTTTACCTCTCCACTCAGCAGATAATAGAGAATATAGAAGAGTTTACCTCTCCACTCAGCAGATAATAGAGAGAATATAGAAGAGTTTACCTCTCCACTCACCGGATAATAGAGAGTATAGAAGAGTTTACCTCTCCACTCAGCAGATAATAGAGAGCATAGAAGAGTTTACCTCTCCACTCACCGGATAATAGAGAATATAGAAGAGTTTACCTCTCCACTCACCAGATAATAGAGAGCATAGAAGAGTTTACCTCTCCACTCACCGGATAATAGAGAATATAGAAGAGTTTACCTCTCCACTCAGCAGATAATAGAGAGAATATAGAAGAGTTTACCTCTCCACTCACCGGATAATAGAGAGTATAGAAGAGTTTACCTCTCCACTCAGCAGATAATATAGAGAATATAGAAGAGTTTACCTCTCCACTCACCGGATAATAGAGAATATAGAAGAGTTTACCTCTCCACTCAGCAGATAATAGATAATATAGAAGAGTTTACCTCTCCACTCACCGGATAATAGAGAGTATAGAAGAGTTTACCTCTCCACTCACCAGATAATAGAGAGAATATAGAAGAGTTTACCTCTCCACTCACCGGATAATAGAGAGTATAGAAGAGTTTACCTCTCCACTCACCAGATAATAGAGAGTATAGAAGAGTTTACCTCTCCACTCAGCAGATAATAGAGTATAGAAGAGTTTACCTCTCCACTCAGCAGATAGAGAGTATAGAAAAGTTTACCTCTCCACTCACCGGATAATATAGAGAGTATAGAAGAGTTTACCTCTCCACTCACCGGATAATAGAGAATATAGAAGAGTTTACCTCTCCACTCACCAGATAATATAGAGAATATAGAAGAGTTTACCTCTCCACTCACCGGATAATAGAGAATATAGAAGAGTTTACCTCTCCACTCACCAGATAATATAGAGAGTATAGAAGAGTTTACCTCTCCTCTCAGCAGATAATAGAGAGAATATAGAAGAGTTTACCTCTCCACTCAGCAGATAATAGAGAGTATAGAAGAGTTTACCTCTCCACTCAGCAGACAATATAGAGAATATAGAAGAGTTTACCTCTCCACTCAGCAGATAGAGAGTATAGAAGAGTTTACCTCTCCACTCACCAGATAATAGAGAGTATAGAAGAGTTTACCTCTCCACTCACCGGATAATAGAGAGAATATAGAAGAGTTTACCTCTCCACTCAGCAGATAGAGAGTATAGAAGAGTTTACCTCTCCACTCACCGGATAATAGAGAATATAGAAGAGTTTACCTCTCCACTCAGCAGATAATATAGAGAGTATAGAAGAGTTTACCTCTCCACTCACCGGATAATAGAGAGGATAGAAGAGTTTACCTCTCCACTCACCGGATAATATAGAGAGTATAGAAGAGTTTACCTCTCCACTCAGCAGATAATAGAGAGTATAGAAGAGTTTACCTCTCCACTCACCAGATAATAGAGAGTATAGAAGAGTTTACCTCTCCACTCACCAGATAATATAGAGAATATAGAAGAGTTTACCTCTCCACTCAGCAGATAATAGAGAGAATATAGAAGAGTTTACCTCTCCACTCACCAGATAATATAGAGAGTATAGAAGAGTTTACCTCTCCTCTCAGCAGATAATAGAGAGAATATAGAAGAGTTTACCTCTCCACTCAGCAGATAATATAGAGAATATAGAAGAGTTTACCTCTCCACTCACCGGATAATAGAGAGTATAGAAGAGTTTACCTCTCCACTCACCGGATAATAGAGAGTATAGAAGAGTTTACCTCTCCACTCACCAGATAATATAGAGAGTATAGAAGAGTTTACCTCTCCACTCACCGGATAATAGAGAATATAGAAGAGTTTACCTCTCCACTCAGCAGATAATAGAGAATATAGAAGAGTTTACCTCTCCACTCAGCAGATAATAGAGAATATAGAAGAGTTTACCTCTCCACTCAGCAGATAATAGAGAGTATAGAAGAGTTTACCTCTCCACTCAGCAGATAATAGAGAGTATAGAAGAGTTTACCTCTCCACTCAGCAGATAGAGAGTATAGAAGAGTTTACCTCTCCACTCAGCAGATAATAGAGAATATCGAAGAGTTTACCTCTCCACTCAGCAGATAATATAGAGAATATAGAAGAGTTTACCTCTCCACTCACCGGATAATAGAGAATATAGAAGAGTTTACCTCTCCACTCAGCAGATAATAGAGAATATAGAAGAGTTTACCTCTCCACTCAGCAGATAATAGAGAGTATAGAAGAGTTTACCTCTCCACTCACCGGATAATAGAGAATATAGAAGAGTTTACCTCTCCACTCAGCAGATAATAGAGAGTATAGAAGAGTTTACCTCTCCACTCACCAGATAATAGAGAATATAGAAGAGTTTACCTCTCCACTCACCGGATAATAGAGAATATAGAAGAGTTTACCTCTCCACTCAGCAGATAATAGAGAATATAGAGGAGTTTACCTCTCCACTCAGCAGATAATAGAGAGAGTATAGAAGAGTTTACCTCTCCACTCACCAGATAATAGAGAGTATAGAAGAGTTTACCTCTCCACTCAGCAGATAATAGAGAATATAGAAGAGTTTACCTCTCCACTCACCGGATAATAGAGAGAATATAGAAGAGTTTACCTCTCCACTCAGCAGATAATAGAGAATATAGAAGAGTTTACCTCTCCACTCAGCAGATCATATAGAGAATATAGAAGAGTTTACCTCTCCACTCAGCAGATAATAGAGAGAATATAGAAGAGTTTACCTCTCCAATCAGCAGATAATATAGAGAGTATAGAAGAGTTTACCTCTCCACTCAGCAGATAATAGAGAGTATAGAAGAGTTTACCTCTCCACTCACCGGATAATAGAGAATATAGAAGAGTTTACCTCTCCACTCAGCAGATAATAGAGAATATAGAAGAGTTTACCTCTCCACTCACCGGATAATAGAGAATATAGAAGAGTTTACCTCTCCACTCAGCAGATAATAGAGAATATAGAAGAGTTTACCTCTCCACTCACCAGATAATATAGAGAATATAGAAGAGTTTACCTCTCCATTCAGCAGGGAGATGATCTCTAGGACGAGGTTTGTTATTATCCTTCTCATCTCTGTCTTGTCTTCGTCCATCTTGTCGGTCACTGGATGATCCGGGGTCTCGTCTTGTTGGGTCTTTATGATGGAGGGAGGGGCTGGAGATGACAGGGAGAATCATCACTTGTACAGGTGACATTGGGAGTGTCATGGAAACTCTTATTTAGGGAGAGCTTTAGGGGTAGATATGAAGGGTCTTCACATTGCCAGGTGATATTCAAATTAAAGCAGTCATCAGTGAATGGAGACAAGACATAAGACATAGATGTCTGCAGTTGGAGCCTTGTCTGCCTGCAGCTTCCAGACTCTCAGTATTTATTAGCTTTGAGAAAGCAGAAACTGCAGAGTAATACAAAAAGAAGAACTAAGAAACCATTATCAGAGATCAGGCACTTCCATAGCCCAACACAACTCAACTGCCAGGAAATCTGCAAAGGAAAGCACGGTCCTGGTCACACTGACTCCATGACACAGTCTTTAAGTAAACTGACTGTAATAGTAAGACATATGGAAAGACATAAAATTGTTTCTAAATTATAATCAAGCCAGATATAAAATATTATTCACAACAGGAGATTCTTCTTCTGTTTATGATGATGATAGGGGCAGAGGGAAAACATAAAGAGTGTTGAGGAGATCCATAGGATCGAATACTTAACTTTAAGGCATAAGGCATAATATAAGTGTGTAATGTTCTTGATCTTTGTTCTGCTGCTGTAATACTGTAATTTCCTCCGGGATCAATAAAGTTTATCTTATCTTATAAGGGATTGAGCGAAACGACCCATAGATTGTATTATTTTCACCTTACATGATTCAGATCTAAACATGGCTCCCACTTCCTGTTTCATCACACTACGCCCTCCTCTGAGAGGAAGCTGGATTCCAGGGAAAGACTGACCAATCACAGAGTGACCCCTATCCTGATGACCTGATGGATCCACCCATGGACTAGTCCATTTCCCTGTTCATTGACGTAAATACTTAAGTCCCCCCCAAAAAATGAGAAAAGTATTCTAGAACTGATACTTTTATTGGCTAACCAAAATATATATATTTGTAGCCTTCAGAGCTCAAGGCTCCTTCATCAGACTATATCACAAATGACTTACTGAGACATCTAAATACAAACTACAGCCGGACATAGGAGATGCCAAGTAGAGGTGGGTAAAGAAGTGAAGTCTTTGTTACTGATGTAGATGAGGTGGAGGGGTCATTTACACATCAGGTGGTCTTTGTGGAAGTGTTACTTGTGTCTATGTAATGACTCATGAATCCAGGGGTCACATTGAGCCCAGTTGTTTGAGGATTGGAACTTTCTTATGAATTTGAATTCCCAGATCTTTCGTTCTTGATCACTTTTGAAGTGACCTTTCAATATCAGGACTGTCAGGTCGGCCATGCTGTGTCCAGGCTCAGAGACGTGTATTCCTACAGCCGTGTCCAGCTTATTCCTTATTGTTTGTCTATGTAAATTCATCCTTGTTTGTAGCTTTTGCATTGTTTCCCCAATATACATTCCTGTAGTGCACTTTGTACATTGTATCATATACACCACATTGGAGGATGTCCATGAATAGAAGTCCATGATCTTATAGTCCTGGTCTGTTTGGTACAGGGACTGTATCGGTTGGTGATATGTGGGTACACGTCCTGCATTTCTTGCCCGTCTGTGATGGTGATGTGAGGACACTTGTGTCCAGGAGATTCCTTAGGTTGGGGGGGGCTGTATATAGGAGAGCAGGGGCAGGTCTGGGAATATGGCTTCCAGTCTGTGATCTTTGGGGAATATGGGCTGAAGATCAGCACCGGTTCTCCTTAGTATGTTTATATGAGGATTGTATGTGACCACGCGGCGCCCTGCTGTTGTCCTCCTTCTGTGTGTAATCCAGGAGGCGGCTTCTTGGGACCCTGCCGCTCTGTGGATCTGTTCATCTATTATGGATGGTATCCTTGGTATTCTTGGACGGCAGCTTTTCCACCTCCGGTGCCGGATGTCCAGTGGTTTATGGTGAATAGATGTTAGTACTGTATTGTCTTTATTGTATATGGTTGTGTCCAGAAAATGTACTTGTGACAGTTGAGGGTGAGCTTGATGGCAGGGTGGAACTTGTTGTGGAAGGTGAGCAGACTCCTTGACCAATGAATACATTCAATTATTCCCATTCTCTTTGTACTGAGTTTGTATTAGTCCATGTCTGAGCAAATAAACTCACTTTTGGAGCTGTGCCATTGAGAGGGCTGAGGAGAGCTTACACCTGACTATGTTTTTGGTGCATCTTTCATGCATGCATCAGCCCATATCAATTAGGACAGGAGCAGGCAACTAGATATTTACACACTTTCAACCATAGCAAGAGCAGATTTCTGCAGCTTTAGGGCTCACTTACACACAGCGCTTGTGTTCCGTTTGTGTTCATTCGTTTCTGGTGCAGTTTCTGCAGCAAAAATGAATCAGTTTTTTTGCAAAAAAGCATCACAATCACATCATCTATTTATGTTGCTTTTTTTACTCCATTTTTAGTGCTGCACTTTGGCTTTTTCAAAGCAGAAAATGAAGTACTGTTCCATTAAGACAGACAGATACACACGTTATTACCTTCCCCACAGTCCGCTGTGTCCAGCAATGTGTTACTTCTGGGTATTGCATGGTAACAGGTCACATGACCAGTGTGAACACACAGCTTTTGTCAGTGCATGGCGTGGGTTAAAGATTCTTAATTTGGCCAGATGTATAGGTCTCTTGTTTGTTATCCTCCTGTCTGCAAGTGTTTTTTTGCCAGACAATGTGAAGCCTTTATTGTCCTTAGTTTGTGTATTGATAATTTAATGCAAATCACCTCATCCCCTCTGTCTACATCAGGGGTGGGGATCCTGAGGGCCCAGGGCCACATGTGGCCCTCGATGACTTTCATGCGGTCCCCAGGCTGATTCCTGGGGACCACCATGCTTGGGCTGGCAGATGTGTTTTGCCGGCTGTCTGCCCTTTAAATCCAGCTCCCCAGTGAACTCTATGCCCCCAGCCTCCCCAGTGAGGTTTATGGCTCTAGTAAACCTCAAAAAGCAGTTGAGAAGCCACATGATCAATATCACATAACATCACAGCCACGCGAAAGAAAAGCAACTCCACTGTGGTAGGGGTATGTTAATGGCCCCCAGCACAAAAAGGTTCCCCCCCCTGACCTACATCAACCAGAGATTTATGCAGATATTGCATTGAAATGCCAACCAATAAGAAAACAGCCTAATCCCACCAATCTTGGAAGAACACAATATACCCTGGGGTATAGGCTTGGGACACAAAAAGTACCTCCTTCAGTCACCAGTATTTCATATGCTACATGGCTTCAATCTAGGGGCTCCGGTCCCAACTGGAAGACCATAACCTTAGCCTAGGAATTTTGGTTCCGGCTGCAAGGATTACATCATGTTTTATACTTTGATCTAGGAAATTTGGGTCCGATTGGAAAAGCACCAAAATTGGATTATATTCTGCAGGAGTTCAGCCTAGGACTTGGCTAGAATATCACAAACTACTTAAGTCACTGGGGGAGCGCACTTCTCGCATAGAAGAGAAGACGGCCGACTATGCTTCAGCCCACAACGCTTTGGCAGACGATTATTCCATCATGGAGAAGGAGATGTTTCCTCAGCCACTCATAAGGATGGCCATACACTCGGCCTTATCTTCACCCGCCTCTGTTCCCTCACTGACCTCTCAAACTCAACCATCCCCCAATCCGACCGCAACCTGCTGACTTTCTCCTCCCTCTCCGGAAACTCAGTCATCCCCACAGAAACCTTAAACTTATCAGTTTCCACTCATTCTCTGAGTCCCTTCTCACAGACCTACTTCCTCACTCTATAACACCACATTAACTACGGCCCTCGATCAGGCCTCCCCTCACACATACCAAAACCCACACACATAGGCTACCCTGGCTCACCACCTTCACTAAAGAACTACCGTTGGGCGTCTAGGGTGGCCGAGCGGTGATGGAAGAAATACCACTCCGTGGCGCACTTCGCCACGTACAAACAATCCCTCTCCAACTTCAAGAACGCACTCACTGCTGCAAAACAGACCTATTTCTCTTCTTTAATTAACACTAACACACTGTCCAACAACCCCACACAACTATTCAAAACTTTCCACTCCCCACTCCGTCCCCTGCCACTTCCTCCCTTCCCTTCTGCTGACGACTTTGCCGCCTTCTTCAAACAAAAGATCAACAAAATCAGAGAAAGCTTTGACCCACCGTGCCCCCCCCCCCCCATCACCGCCCAACCCTCTTCACCCAAAGGAAGCTTTTCCACCATGACAGATGATTAACTTTCCTCTCTTTTGTCACGATCACACCTCACCACCTGTGCCCTCAATCTGCTCCCCTCCCACTTCATCACAAACCTCACCACAGTCCTCATCCCTGCCCTAACCCATCTCTTCAACCTATCACTCACCACCTGCGTCTTCCCCTCATCCTTCAAGCATGCCTTGATGACACCCATTCTCAAAAAACCCTCCCTTGACCCATCATCTGTCTCTAACTATCGCCCCATATCTCTTCTCCCTTTCGCATCAAAACTGCTTGAACAACACGTCCATTCCAAACTGTCCTCCCACCTCTACACCTGCTCCCTCTGACCGCCTACAATTCTGCTTCCGACCTCATCATTCCACCGTAACAGCCCTGACCAAAGTCACCAACGACCTACTGACTGCGAAGAGCAAGCGACACTACTCCGTCCTCCTCCTCCTTGACCTTTCTGCCGTCTTTGACACTGTTGACCATTCCCTCCTACTTCAGATCCTGGAATCTCTTGGCATCACAGACCTTGCCCTCTCCTGGATCTCCTCATACCTAATGGGTTGAACTTTTAGTGTCACCCACTCACACACATCTGTCGGCATCACCCAAGGCTCGGTTCTGGGACCACTACTCTTCTTCATCTACACCCTCAGTCAACTCATTGAGTCCAATGGCCTCCAGTACCATCTCTACGCTGACAACACCCAGATCTACCTCTCTCTGGGCCTGACATCACCCACCTTCTATCCAAAATTCCACACTGCCTGTCCGCCATCTCATCCTTCTTCTCTGCTTGCTTCCTCAAGCTGAACATGGACAAAACCGAGTTCATCATCTCCCATCCCCCCCCCCTCCCCCCAAGTCACTCTCCCCCTCTACCAGACCTCGTCAATGATTGCTCACTCTCCCCAGTCCCCCACACCAAGTGCCTTGGGATTACTCTCGACTCTTCCCTCTCCTTCAAGCCTCACATCCAAGCCCTCGCCACCTCCTGCAGATTCCAGCCCAAGAGCATTTCAGGGATCCGCTCTTTCCTTCATCACGACACTGCCAAAACTTTTGTTCATGCTCTCATCATGTGCCGCCTTGACTACTGCAACTTCCTGCTCACCGGCCTCCCCGCAACCTCCCTCGAACCTCTCCAATCTATCTAAAACTCCGTTGCTCCAGTAATCCACTTGTCTCCCTGCTACGCCAAGCCATTCACTGGCACTGACATACAAAGCCATCCACCACCTCTCCCCCCCATACATCTCTGACATGGTCTCCTGATACCTGCACACACGCAACCTACGATCCTCCCAAGAGCTTCTTCTTTGCTCCCCCCTTATCTCATTCTCTCACAACCGCATACAAGACTTCACCCGTGCATCCGCCATAGTTTGGAATTCTCTCCCCCAACATATCAGAAAAGAAACCTGAAGACTCACCTCTTCCAACAAGCCTATAACCTACGATGAGACCCGGTCGCCGCACCGTCACACGATTGGCGCTTGCCCCTCCTAGTGTTTCCTCGCCCGCCCCTCGTAGATTCTGATCCTTCGTGGACAGGGTCCTCTTCTCTCATGTACCTGCAAGACTTGACTGTCCATATATATATACTGTATTTGTCCTTGTTCTCCCCTCTTCATATGTAAAGCACCATGGAATCTAATAGCGCTATATAAATAAATAATAATAATAAATATAAAGTGTGGGACTTGGTGGATAAAACCAGGCGCTGCAACTTTTGCCTGCGGGGTCCCTGAAACAGTGGGAGATTGCTTCTACTGCTAAAGCATTTATCCAGCATGTCCTCCCTGAGCCATCTATGTATAGAGAAGACATATAGACTGCCTACGTTTCCTGTGAACAAATCATCGCTCAGAGACGTTCGACTGTCTCTGCAGCTACACCACAAAGGAAGCTCTTCTACTAGCCTTGAGGAAGCCTCCCGGAAACCTTTGCTGCATTCTCTGTCTACCCGGACCACTCCCCAGGCACCCTGGCAAGACAGAGAATTTGCACCCTACTGCAAGGTCCTACAAGATCAGGGAGTTCACTACAGTTGGGGTTCCCCTGTTAAAGTTTGCTTCAAGTATAAGGGGCTCTCATCACGTGGTAGACTCCGCCAAACAGCTGGGAAGGGCTTACAGTCCTGGAACTTGTTCCCTACTACTGGATCAAGCCCCTCCAACCCTTCCCCGTGGCCGGACAAGAGGTCGGTCACTTCTGACTGAATGCTGACCTGTTTTCCTACCTCCTAATCTCCTTTTTGGCACATGCCTTTTTTTTTTTATTCCTTTTTTACTTTGGGCTCCAAACCTGTGAGAGCCTGCCTGCGGTAGCCCAGCTCTCCCGCCTGTTTTGTCTATGCCCACCCAGGCTGGGCGGTTTGCCTGCACTCCCTTGTGCGCACGTTTTTTGCACCCTCCACCAGTTTTTGCCTGAACCCCAGGTTTACACATTTGCCATCGGACTTGTTCGCGCTCACTTAGACTTTCCACCACGAGTATAAAAATTGTGTCCCTTAATGTTAAAGGACTTCACTCGCCTGCAAAACGCTCCATGTTTTGGATGGAAGCCCAGCAATGTAGAGCGGATGTGTTGTGTAGTCAAGAGACACACCTAATACAGGAGGACAATGCGAGACTTCATCACCGTTTATTTCCTCACGCCTTTTTCTCCAACCACACCCAAAAAAAAAGGCGACAGTTTGCATCTTAATCAAGAACTCTGTGCAATTTATGTTGCTTGATTCACTTATTGATCCGTCCGGTAGATTTGTAATTCTGACATGTTGTATCTCTGAGTCTGAGATTACGCTAGCATCTGTCTATGCTCCAAATCACGAACAACTTAAGTTTCTCCGGAGTTTCTTTAAGAGGGTAACGGATGTGTCTAGAGGCCTACAGATCGTCCGCGGAGATTTTAACATACCTCCCCAGAGGGATTTGGATTCATCATCCGGCTCAGTGCTGGGGCGCGGGAGTTCCGCCTCTACGACATCTGACGCTACCTTCATGCGTCAGAAAGAGATTATTCCTTCTCGCACAGGCACATGTCATACTCCCGGATTGATTATTTTTTGGTAGCTAGTTGTACCTTGCCGGCCTGTGCCTCTGCAGAGGTGGGACTGATCACGTGGTCAGACCACGTACTGCTGACTCTGGAGATGTTCAACCCCAGCCTTCTGTCAGATCAGGGGTTTACGTAAGAGTTTCTTTTACAAACTCCTTGTCAACCGGTTGCTCGAGTTGATCCCAACGTTGGTAAATCCAGACCAGGTGGGCTTCAAGGCGGGACGCCAAGCTACGGATAGCGTGAAGAGAATGTTAGACTTCATCCGCGTGGTTGAGTTGAGGGGGGGCCCCAGTGTATTCCTCTCTCTGGACGCTGAAAAAATGTTCGATAAGGTGCACTGGGGGTACCTCCGACAGGTATTGAGACGGTTGGGGTTCTCTGGCCCATTCCTTTCGGCGGTCCTGTCACTATACTCCAACCCTAATGAGAGGGTCCTCTCCTCTGGCTTTCTTTCACGAAGCTTCCCGATTACCAAGACCCCACAAGGGTGCCCACTCTCTCCAATCATTTACGCCCTCGCTGTTGAGCCCCTTACTGTATTTATCTGAAACAACCTGAACATCTCGGGTATCCGGGTTGGCTCCAAGAATCATGTTATTGGTCTGTACACCGACGAGATTATAATAACCTGCACAAACATTCCTCCTTACCTTTCAGCGGCCCCAGACTCCCTGGCCACCTACTCAGCTGTCTCATATTATAAACTTAATGCCTCGAAATCTATGATTCTCCTGATCCTGGTTCCTCAACTTACTATTGACAAACTTCAGACATAATTCTCTTTCAGGTGGGAGCCGGGCGGGATCCCCTATTTGGGTATAACTCTGACTCCCTCGCAACAAACCATACATTGCAACTTTGGCCACCTCATGTGTACCCTTGGGAGGGAGATCTCCTTGCACCCTCTATCCTCCTTGTCTTGGGTTGCGAGGATTCACTCATTCAAAATGTTACTCCTCCCGAAAATCTTATATTCCTTCAAGCGTATCCCGATTGCCATCCCGAGGAGAGCTTTGCTCAAACTACCAAACCTAGATTCTAGGTATGTGTGGGCTAATAAAAAAATGAGTGTGGCTAGACAGGTCCTCTTTCTTCCATTCTGCTCGGGAGGCATGGGGGTCCCAGACTGATCAGGACACCATTCTGCTCGGGAGGCATGGGGGTCCCAGACTTATCAGGACACCATTCTGCGGCTATACTGGAGGAAGACAATAATTGGTGGCATCCCTCCTCCTTCCTGGTTTGGGTACAAATTGAATCCTCTTTTGTGTGTGCGCCTCCCTCAGGGACCTGTTGGCTTTGTAAACGATTGGACCTACTGGACATCATCTCCCATTGCCCACCATGTGCACCCTGCTCTCTGGTTGGAGGCGTGCGGTGGGGAAATGGATTCTCCTTTTCCCCCCCGAGAAGGTGCCCCTCCAAACCCTTAGTCTCTACATTCCTTTTCTGGATTTGAGGGGTCTGGAGGAGCTGGGATGTCTTCACTTGGTGATCCCATTAGAAAAATATTGATTTTAGTTTGGCATCTTTTTGTAGTAGTTATAGTTTCCTCTTACCACCACCAGATTTGGATTGTAGGTGACTACAAATGGGACCAGGTTGTGGTCTTCCCTAGTTTTGTAATGTATTCATAAAGGTCTTTTTGAGGTCCTCAAGGTGATTGTCTCTATTTAGGGTTGGAACATATCCGATTGTATATGATGGCCTGGCTGTACACAACCCTACAGATAGAGACAATCACCTTGAGGGCCTCAGAAAGACCTTTATGAACCAGGGACCATCAAGGTGCAATTGAAAGCCTGATTACAAGATCCACCAGAAACCAGCCGGGTCCCTCTCAGTCACCTACAATCCAAGTCTGCAGATGCTAAGAGGAGCCGCACGGAAACTGCAACCACTCCTGCAAAAAGATGCCCGACTAGAAGCAATATTCCCGGATCCCCCACTCTCCGAATCTAAAAAAAAACTCATTGTCAGCAGCGCCCCGTCCTCTCCAGCAGCTACAGGAACCTTCCCCTGCAACCAGAACAGGTGCAAAACCTCCATCTATAATCACCACCGACAAGATAAGGATTCCTGGGACAGATCAGGACTACAAGATCCCAGGTCACTTTAGCTGCATCACAAGCAATGGGGTGTATTTAATTATATGTACCAAATGCCCAACAGGTGTCCTGTACATAGGGGAGACCGGGCAAACATTCAGGACAAGAATGAATTCTCATCACCACACAATAAGAGAAGAAGAAAAAAAAAAAAAAAAAAACAAGAGTATGGATCTACCTGTAGCCAAACATTTCTGCAGCTCTGACCACAGTGAGACGTGAATCTGCTCATTTTAAAAAGTAACTTCAAATCTCAGAGACAGAGAAGAATTTGGGAATACAAACTGATAACGACCATTGACACATTCAAAGCAGGATTAAATGTCTCACATGGATTCACGTCTTTTTACATCAATTGAAAGTGCATTTGGGGGTATCATATCTTTGAACAGACCCCAGTTAGAGGACAATACAACTTTGACACTTCTTACGTGAACTGTTACAATAACCCCGTCTCATTCCTGTTTCTGGACCAACCACTAAACAAAGGACAATAAAACTGTCTGTGCCTCTTATCTCTGATTTTACTCCCTCTCCCAACACTGACCACTATATGCTTCACATCACCTGTGTTATGCATTGCAGTATGTCACCCTGCATGTGTGTATATATATATATATGTGTCCTCCAGACGTTATATCATTATTAAGCCTGATGAAGAGGCCGTAAAGTCTGGAAAGCTTTGCTTTTTCTTACCATCTTTTCAGTTCGCCACTAAAAAGGTATCAACCCCTGAGGACTCCTCCCAGACTGTAATATTTCTCTACTGGATAACACGGTACAAACATTCTTTACCTTAGCTTAAATATGGATTTATCTAAATCTCTGAACACAAGAGATAAACAAGGAACAAACGTGTGTGATGGCTATAGTGCCGCCCCAGAGTCAGGCCCCACTGGAGGAGGAGGAGAACCCCCCCCACACACACACACACACACAGACAGGCCCCACTGGAGGAGGAGGAGAACCCCCCACACAGTTAGGCCCCACTGGAGGAGGAGGGGGAGAGCCCCCCACACAGTCAGGCCCCACTGGAGGAGGAGGGGGAGAGCCCCCCCACACAGTCAGGCCCCACTGGAGGAGGAGGAGGGCCCCCCACACAGTCAGGCCCCACTGGAGGAGGAGCAGGAGGGCCCCCCACACAGTCAGGCCCCACTGGAGGAGGAGCAGGAGGGCCCCCCACACAGTCAGGCCCCACTGGAGGAGGAGCAGGAGGGCCCCCCACACAGTCAGGCCCCACTGGAGGAGGAGCAGGAGAGCCCCCCCACACAGTCAGGCCCCACTGGAGGAGGAGCAGGAGGGCCCCCCACACAGTCAGGCCCCACTGGAGGAGGAGCAGGAGAGCCCCCCCACACAGTCAGGCCCCACTGGAGGAGCAGGAGAGCCCCCCCACACAGTCAGGCCCCACTGGAGGAGGAGGAGAGCCCCCCCACACAGTCAGGCTCCACTGGAGGAGGAGGGGGAGAGCCCCCCACACAGTCAGGCCCCACTGGAGGAGGAGGGGGAGAGCCCCCCACACAGTCAGGCCCCACTGGAGGAGGAGGAGGAGAGCCCCCCACACAGTCAGGCTCCACTGGAGGAGGAGGGGGAGAGCCCCCCACACAGTCAGGCTCCACTGGAGGAGGAGGGGGAGAGCCCCCCACACAGTCAGGCTCCACTGGAGGAGGAGGGGGAGAGCCCCCCACACAGTCAGGCTCCACTGGAGGAGGAGGGGGAGAGCCCCCCACACAGTCAGGCTCCACTGGAGGAGGAGGGGGAGAGCCCCCCACACAGTCAGGCTCCACTGGAGGAGGAGGGGGAGAGCCCCCCACACAGTCAGGCTCCACTGGAGGAGGAGGGGGAGAGCCCCCCACACAGTCAGGCTCCACTGGAGGAGGAGGGGGAGAGCCCCCCACACAGTCAGGCTCCACTGGAGGAGGGGGAGAGCCCCCCACACAGTCAGGCTCCACTGGAGGAGGAGGGGAGAGCCCCCCACACAGTCAGGCCCCACTGGAGGAGGAGAGTCCCCCACACAGTCAGGCTCCACTGGAGGAGGAGGGGGAGAGCCCCCCACACAGTCAGGCCCCACTGGAGGAGGAGGGGAGAGCCCCCCACACAGTCAGGCCCCACTGGAGGAGGAGGGGGAGAGCCCCCCACACAGTCAGGCCCCACTGGAGGAGGAGGGGGAGAGCCCCCCACACAGTCAGGCCCCACTGGAGGAGGAGGGGAGAGCCCCCCACACAGTCAGGCCCCACTGGAGGAGGAGGGGGAGAGCCCCCCACACAGTCAGGCCCCACAGGAGGAGGGGGAGAGCCCCCCACAGTCAGGCCCCACTGGAGGAGGAGGGGGAGAGCCCCCCACACAGTCAGGCCCCACTGGAGGAGGAGGAGAGCCCCCCACACAGTCAGGCCCCACTGGAGGAGGAGGAGAGCCCCCCACACAGTCAGGCCCCACTGGAGGAGGAGGAGAGCCCCCCACACAGTCAGGCCCCACTGGAGGAGGAGGAGGAGAGCCCCCCACACAGTCAGGCCCCACTGGAGAGGAGGAGGAAAGCCCCCCACACAGTCAGGCCCCACTGGGGGAGGAGGAGGAGAGCCCCCCACACAGTCAGAGCCCCACTGGAGGAGGAGGAGGAGAGCCCCCCACACAGTCAGGCCCCACTGGAGGAGGAGGAGAGCCCCCCACACAGTCAGGCCCCACTGGAGGAGGAGGAGGAGAGCCCCCCACACAGTCAGGCCCCACTGGAGGAGGAGGAGAGCCCCCCACACAGTCAGGCCCCACTGGAGGAGGAGGAGAGCCCCCCACACAGTCAGGCCCCACTGGAGGAGGAGGAGAGCCCCCCACAACAGTCAGGCCCCACTGGAGGAGGAGAGAGCCCCCCCACACAGTCAGGCCCCACTGGAGGAGAGGAGAGAGAGCCCCCCACACAGTCAGGCCCCACTGGAGGAGGAGCAGAGCCCCCCACACAGTCAGGCCCCACTGGAGAGGAGAGCAGAGCCCCCACACAGTCAGGCCCCACTGGAGGAGGAGCAGAAGCCCCCCACACAGTCAGGCCCCACTGGAGGAGGAGCAGGAGAGCCCCCCACACAGTCAGGCCCCACTGGAGAGGAGCAGGAGAGCCCCCCACACAGTCAGGCCCCACTGGAGGAGGAGGAGGAGAGCCCCCCACAAGTCAGGCCCCACTGGAGGAGGAGGAGGAGAGCCCCCCACACAGTCAGCCCCACTGGAGGAGGAGGAGGAGAGCCCCCCACACAGTCAGGCCCCACTGGAGGAGAGGAGGAGAGCCCCCCACACAGTCAGGCCCCACTGAGGAGGAGAGAGAGCCCACACAGTCAGGCCCCACTGGAGGAGGAGGAGAGCCCCCCACACAGTCAGGCCCCACTGGAGGAGGAGGAGAGAGCCCCCCACACAGTCAGGCCCCACTGGAGGAGGAGGAGGAGAGCCCCCCACAACAGTCAGGCCCACTGGAGGAGGAGGAGGAGAGCCCCCCCACACAGTCAGGCCCCACTGGAGGAGGAGGAGGAGAGCCCCCCACACAGTCAGGCCCCACTGGAGGAGGAGGAGGAGAGCCCCCCACACAGTCAGGCCCCACTGGAGGAGGAGGAGGAGAGCCCCCCACACAGTCAGGCCCCACTGGAGGAGGAGGAGGAGAGCCCCCCACACAGTCAGGCCCCACTGGAGGAGGAGGGGGAGAGCCCCCCACACAGTCAGGCCCCACTGGAGGAGGAGGAGAGCCCCCCACACAGTCAGGCCCCACTGGAGGAGGAGGAGAGCCCCCCACACAGTCAGGCCCCACTGGAGGAGGAGAGCCCCCCACACAGTCAGGCCCCACTGGAGGAGGAGGAGAGCCCCCCACACAGTCAGGCCCCACTGGAGGAGGAGGAGGAGAGCCCCCCACACAGTCAGGCCCCACTGGAGGAGGAGGAGAGCCCCCCACACAGTCAGGCCCCACTGGAGGAGGAGAGAGCCCCCCACACAGTCAGGCCCCACTGGAGGAGGAGGAAGAGCCCCCCCAACAGTCAGGCCCCACTGGAGGAGGAGGAGAGCCCCCCACACAGTCAGGCCCCACTGGAGGAGGAGAGCCCCCCACACAGTCAGGCCCCACTGGAGAGGAGGAGGAGAGCCCCCCACACAGTCAGGCCCCACTGGAGGAGGAGGAGAGCCCCCCACACAGTCAGGCCCCACTGGAGGAGGAGAGCCCCCCACACAGTCAGGCTCCACTGGAGGAGGAGGAGAGCCCCCCACACAGTCAGGCCCCACTGGAGGAGGAGGAGGAGAGCCCCCCACACAGTCAGGCCCCACTGGAGGAGGAGGAGAGCCCCCCACACAGTCAGGCCCCACTGGAGGAGGAGGAGAGCCCCCCACACAGTCAGGCCCCACTGGAGGAGGAGGAGAGCCCCCCACACAGTCAGGCCCCACTGGAGGAGGAGAGCCCCCCACACAGTCAGGCCCCACTGGAGGAGGAGGAGAGCCCCCCACACAGTCAGGCCTATAGAGTGTCCGCACATTCCTCCATGTGTAGAGGACACATCTGTACAGGATGAACCTGAGCGCGGAGTCTCCGTCCTCACCTGATACTGCAGAGGGGCGGAGCCACACACCGGAACCACTGCAGGACCTGGGGTGACGTCACCAGCATGCGAACGATACCCACTGCTGAGCTCCGCCCCTCAAGGTCACATGGTGTGACGTCAACACAGGTCTCCGGGGTCTGTGCTGAGCTGCACCTCGCCTGGTCACATGGTGTGACGTCACCAGAGCTCCTTCGCTCAGCTCCGCCCCTCATGGTCACATGGTGTAAGTAAGGTGATGGAGGAGGAGCCTCTGCTGTTTCGTGTGTGACACCGGATAAAGTGCAGGTCTGGTCCCCGCTCTGCCCCCCCGACCTCTGTCCTCCTCCTCCTCCCCTGCTCTCCTCCTCCTCTGTCCTCCTCCCCTGCTCTCCTCCTCCTCTCCTGCTCTCCTCCCCTGCTCTCCTCCTCCTCTGTCCTCCTCCCCTGCTCTCCTCCTCCTCTGTCCTCCTCCTCTGTCCTCCTCCCCTGCTCTCCTCCTCCTCTCCTGCTCTCCTCCTCCCCTGCTCTCCTCCTCCTCTGTCCTCCTCCTCTGTCCTCCTCCTCTGTCCTCCTCCCCTGCTCTCCTCCTCCTCTCCTGCTCTCCTCCTCCCCTGCTCTCCTCCTCCTCTGTCCTCCTCCCCCGCCTCTCCTCCTCCTCTGTCCTCCTCCCCCGCTCTCCTCCTCCTCTGTCCTCCTCCTCCCTGCTCTCCTCCTCCTCTCCTGCTCTCCTCCCCTGCTCTCCTCCTCCTCTGTCCTCCTCCCCTGCTCTCCTCCTCCTCTGTCCTCCTCCCCTGCTCTCCTCCTCCTCTGTCCTCCTCCTCTGTCCTCCTCCCTGCTCTCCTCCTCCTCTCCTGCTCTCCTCCTCCCCTGCTCTCCTCCTCCTCTGTCCTCCTCCTCTGTCCTCCTCCTCTGTCCTCCTCCCCTGCTCTCCTCCTCCTCTCCTGCTCTCCTCCTCCCCTGCTCTCCTCCTCCTCTGTCCTCCTCCCCCGCTCTCCTCCTCCTCTGTCCTCCTCCCCCGCTCTCCTCCTCCTCTGTCCTCCTCCCCTGCTCTCCTCCTCCTCTCCTGCTCTCCTCCCCTGCTCTCCTCCTCCTCTGTCCTCCTCCCCTGCTCTCCTCCTCCTCTGTCCTCCTCCCCTGCTCTCCTCCTCCTCTGTCCTCCTCCTCTGTCCTCCTCCCCTGCTCTCCTCCTCCTCTCCTGCTCTCCTCCTCCCCTGCTCTCCTCCTCCTCTGTCCTCCTCCCCCGCTCTCCTCCTCCTCTGTCCTCCTCCCCGTCTCTCCTCCTCTTCCTCCTCCCTGCTCTCCTCCTCCTCTGTCTCCTCCCGCTCTCCTCCTCCTCTGTCCTCCTCCCGCTCTCCTCCTCCTCTGTCTCCTCCCGCTTCCCTCCTCTTGTCCTCCTCCCTCTCTCCTCCTCTGTCCTCCTCCCCTGCTCTCCTCCTCCTCTGTCCTCCTCTCCCTGCCTCCTCCCCTCCTCCTCCTCCTCCCTGCTTCCTCCTCCCCCCCCTCCTCCTCTCTCTGCTCCTTCCTCCCCTTCTCCCTCCTCCCTGCTCCTCCTCCCCTTCCTCCTCCCTTCTCTCCTCCCTTCCTCTGCTCCCTCTCCCCTGTCCCTCCTTCCCTCTCTCCTCCTCTCTTGCTCCCTCCTCTCTCCTCCTCTCCCTCTCTGCCTCCTCTCCCCTCCCTCTCCTCCCCTCTGCTCCTCTCCTCCTGTCCCCCTCTCTTCCTCCTCCCCTCTCTCCTCCTCTTCCTCCTCTCCCTCCTCCTCCTCCCTCTCTCCCCTTCCTCCTCTTCCTCTCCCCTGCTCTCCTCCTCCTTCTTTCCTCCTCCCTCTCTCCTCCTCTCTGTCCTCCTCCCCTCCTCTCCTCCCTCCTCTGTCCTCCTCCTCCTGCTCTCTCCTCTCTTCCTCCTCCCGCTCCTCCTCCTCTGTCCTCCTCCCCTGCTCCTCCTCCTCTTCCTCCTCCTCCCCTCTCCTCCCTCTGTCTCCTCCCCTCCCTCTCTCCTCCTCTTCCTCCTCCCTGCTCTCCTCCTCCTCTGTCCTCTCCCCTGCTCTCCTCCTCCTCTTCCTCCTCCCTCTCCTCCTCCCCTCTCCTCCCCTCTGTCTTCTCCCCCTCCTCCTCCTCTCCTCTCCCCCTCTCCTCTCTGTCCTCTCCTCCCCTTCCTCCTCTCTGTCCTCCTCCCCGCCTCCTCCTCTCTTCCTCCTCCTCCTCCCTCTCCTCCTCCTCTGTCCTCCTCCCTGCCTCTCCTCCTCCTCTGTCCTCTCCCCGCTCTCCTCCTCCGTCCTCCTCCCCCTCTCTCCTCTCCTCTGTCCTCTCCCTGCTCTCCCTCCTCTTTCCTCCGCTCTCCTCCTCCTCTGTCCTCCTCCCCTCTCTCCTTCTTCCTCCTCCTCTCTCCTCGTCCTCCTCCTCCCTGTCCTCCTCCTCTCCTCTGTCCTCCTCCCGCTCTCCTCCTCTTCTGTCCTCCTCCCCTCTCTTCCTCCTCCTTCCTCCCTCCCTGCCTGCTCTTCTCCTCCTCTGTCCTCCTCCCCTGCTCTCCTCTTCCTCTG
The DNA here is from genome assembly GCA_033576535.1 of Allobates femoralis. Taxonomy (NCBI): domain Eukaryota; kingdom Metazoa; phylum Chordata; class Amphibia; order Anura; family Aromobatidae; genus Allobates; species Allobates femoralis. The sequence goes on along the minus strand of JARQOC010000013.1, from coordinate 2,549,663 downwards.
TCCTCCCCCACCCGCTCTTCTCCTCCTCCTCTGGGCTCCCCCGCCCGCTCTCCTCTTCCTCTGGGTTCCCCCGCCCGCTCTCCTCTTCCTCTGGGTTCCCCCGCCCGCTCTCCTCCTCCTCTGGGCTTCCCCGCTCTCCTCCTCCTCTGTGCTCCCCGCCCGCTCTCCTCCTCCGGGCTCCTCGCCCACTCTCCTCCTCCTCTGGGCTCCCCCGCCCGCTCTCCCTCCAGTTGTGCTCTTGCCCTCCCTTCTGTCTAGTCCACACTCTGCTCCTGTCTGGCTCGCGCTCCTGTCTAGTCCGCACTCTGCTCCTGTCTGGCCCTGCCTTCTGTCTAGTCCGCACTCTGCTCCTGTCTGGCCCCCCCTCCTGTCTAGTCTGCACTCTGCTCCTGTCTGGCTCGCGCTCCTGTCTAGTCCGCACTCTGCTCCTGTCTGGCCCTCCCTTCTGTCTAGTCCGCACTCTGCTCCTGTCTGGCTCGCGCTCCTGTCTAGTCCGCACTCTGCTCCTGTCTGGCTCGCGCTCCTGTCTAGTCCGCACTCTGCTCCTGTCTGGCCCGCGCTCCTGTCTAGTCTGCACTCTGCTCCTGTCTGGCCCTCCCTTCTGTCCAGTCCGCACTCTGCTCCTGTCTGGCCCTCCCTTCTGTCTAGTCCGCACTCTGCTCCTGTCTGGCTCGCGCTCCTGTCTAGTCCGCACTCTGCTCCTGTCTGGCCCTCCCTTCTGTCCAGTCCGCACTCTGCTCCTGTCTGGCCCTCCCTTCTGTCTAGTCCGCACTCTGCTCCTGTCTGGCCCTCCCTTCTGTCTAGTCCGCACTCTGCTCCTGTCTGGCCCTCCCTTCTGTCTAGTCCGCACTCTGCTCCTGTCTGGCCCTCCCTTCTGTCCAGTCCGCACTCTGCTCCTGTCTGGCCCTCCCTTCTGTCTAGTCCGCTCTCTGCTCCTGTCTGGTCCGCCCTCCTGTCTAGTCCGCACTCTGCTCCTGTCTGGCCCTCCCTTCTGTCTAGTCTGCACTCTGCTCCTGTCTGGCTCGCGCTCCTGTCTAGTCCGCACTCTGCTCCTGTCTGGCTCGCGCTCCTGTCTAGTCCGCACTCTGCTCCTGTCTGGCCCGCGCTCCTGTCTAGTCTGCACTCTGCTCCTGTCTGGCCCTCCCTTCTGTCCAGTCCGCACTCTGCTCCTGTCTGGCCCTCCCTTCTGTCTAGTCCGCACTCTGCTCCTGTCTGGCTCGCGCTCCTGTCTAGTCCGCACTCTGCTCCTGTCTGGCCCTCCCTTCTGTCCAGTCCGCACTCTGCTCCTGTCTGGCCCTCCCTTCTGTCTAGTCCGCACTCTGCTCCTGTCTGGCCCTCCCTTCTGTCTAGTCCGCACTCTGCTCCTGTCTGGCCCTCCCTTCTGTCTAGTCCGCACTCTGCTCCTGTCTGGCCCTCCCTTCTGTCCAGTCCGCACTCTGCTCCTGTCTGGCCCTCCCTTCTGTCTAGTCCGCTCTCTGCTCCTGTCTGGCCCGCCCTCCTGTCTAGTCCGCACTCTGCTCCTGTCTGGCCATCCCTTCTGTCTGGCCCTCCCTTCTGTCCAGTCCGCACTCTGCTCCTGTCTGGCCCTCCCTTCTGTCTAGTCCGCACTCTGCTCCTGTCTGGCTCGCGCTCCTGTCTAGTCCGCACTCTGCTCCTGTCTGGCCCTCCCTTCTGTCCAGTCCGCACTCTGCTCCTGTCTGGCCCTCCCTTCTGTCTAGTCCGCACTCTGCTCCTGTCTGGCCCTCCCTTCTGTCTAGTCCGCACTCTGCTCCTGTCTGGCCCTCCCTTATGTCTAGTCCGCACTCTGCTCCTGTCTGGCCCTCCCTTCTGTCCAGTCCGCACTCTGCTCCTGTCTGGCCCTCCCTTCTGTCTAGTCCGCTCTCTGCTCCTGTCTGGCCCGCCCTCCTGTCTAGTCCGCACTCTGCTCCTGTCTGGCCATCCCTTCTGTCTGGCCCGCCCTTCTGTCTAGTCCGCACTCTGCTCCTGTCTGGCCCTCCCTTCTGTCTAGTCCGCACTCTGCTCCTGTCTGGCCCTCCCTCCTGTCTAGTCCGCACTCTGCTCCTGTCTGGCCCTCCCTTCTGTCTAGTCCGCACTCTGCTCCTGTCTGGCCCTCCCTTCTGTCTAGTCCGCACTCTGCTCCTGTCTGGCCCTGCCTTCTGTCTAGTCCGCACTCTGCTCCTGTCTGGCCCTCCCTCCTGTCTAGTCCGCACTCTGCTCCTGTCTGGCCCTCCCTTCTGTCTAGTCCGCACTCTGCTCCTGTCTGGCCCTCCCTTCTGTCTAGTCCGCACTCTGCTCCTGTCTGGCCCTCCCTTCTGTCTAGTCCGCACTCTGCTCCTGTCTGGCCCTGCCTTCTGTCTAGTCCGCACTCTGCTCCTGTCTGGCCCTCCCTTCTGTCCAGTCCGCACTCTGCTCCTGTCTGGCTCGCGCTCCACACCCCTCATTGCGCTTTTCCTTTATGTTCCCCTGTAATGATCTGATGATGTTGTGTCTTCGTGTTTTATATGTCGCTGTGATCAGAAGACATTGAGGTTTGTGTTGTGTTACTGGTAGTGATGAGCACAGATAATTCACATTACTCGTTATATTGTGAGTATGTGTTCTCTCCTCGCTATATTCGGATGTCCCGCCCTGCAGTCTTGGCACCTGATTTGCAGCCACTGAACATGCTGGGCTTCTTAACCAATCACAGTAATGCTGCAGACATCTTGGTTGTGGCATTACTGTGATTGGCTGGCTGCACAGCATTATAGGGTCTATTTAAGCCCTGCCACTGCCAATTTGCACACGTTGCATCCAGAGACTGTGTTGGAGAAGCATAGGGAGAGAGCTACGCTGAGCTGCTAGGGAGAGTGTTTAGGCCTCTTTATAACACAAAATCCCTTTTCAGGGCTACCTGCAGTGTATACTAGGTCAGTGTAGAGTAGGGAGGGAGAGATTCTCGTTGCAGGGACAGTTTAAATGAGTCGGTCACTAGCTCTGTAGTAGCAGAATACAATAGCTCTTTTAAGAGCTGAAACCTCAGAACAGGCTCAGAGTACAGGGAGGGAGAGATTGTGGATTAGGGAGTCAGAGGTTAAACTGTTCCTCCAGTGTCTATATAACAACAGTTCTTATCAGAGGTAAAGCTCTGTTTTCTCCTCCCATCCACCACGACAGCGCATAGGGGGTTGCCTCTCGGCCCTAATAGGTGCAAGAACACAGAGGTTAAATAGCCCCTCTCACCAGTGTTTCCTGTCTCTATGGGGCATGAAAAGGTTATCTCCTGAGGCTTGTGGGGTCGGCAAAGCAGTCCTCTTACCATCTCCTATGTAGCCGGTAGGCGTGTTGATCAGGGCCGGGTGCTCATTCCTCCCTGGGCCACTTCTGCTCCAGGAGGAGAAGACTGCACCGCTCTCCTGCGCCTCCGGGTAACGCTGAGCGTCACCATCGGGCCGTAGTCCTCCCGGAGCTCTGCGGCCTCTTCCCTCCCTCCGGGTGGTTTTCACACCCAGATGTGATGTCAGACTCTGGGGCTCATGACTTCTGGTGGTGGGCCAGCCATTATGCGCGTCACTTCCGGTTTCTGGGTGGCCGTATTCGTTGCAATGGCGGCCGCTGGAGATTTCAGATTAGGGGAGGAGACGAACTGGGTGCCATTTTGGAGCGCATTCCCAGGGTTCCTTCCCATTTAAGGACCCCTGGGGGGGGAACATCCTAAGGTAAGGCCTCTGTGTGTCGTCATGTCCCAGTCTGCCCAGATGGATGTGGTCCCTGGCCCTGCAGCTGCCGAGCCCAGCGCTGCCTCAGCTCCTAGAAGTACTGGGTATGAGGTCCCTATAGCACCAATCCTCCTTCTAGGGCTCTTTACCATTCCTTCTCTCCCTGTTATGTATTACAGGGAGAAAAGGCCAGAAACTGAAATCCCAGCCCCGCAAATGTGGTGTCTGTAACAAAAAGTGGTCTTCCCACAAGAAGCTTATGTGCCTGGACCCTACTGACCAAGTCATGAGGGCTGAGAAACCTTCCCTAATGGACGAGCTTAACGGTGTCATTAAGCAGATCAGGTCCTCCCGGGCCTCTGTCTCCCGGGCCTCTGTGTCCCGGTCCTCTGTGTCCCGGGCCTCTGTGTCCCGGGCCTCTGTGTCCCGCGCCTCTGTCTCCCGCGCCTCTGTCTCCCGGGCCTCTGTCTCCCGGGCCTCTGTCTCCCGGGCCTCTGTCTCCCGGGCCTCTGTCTCCCGGGCCTCTGTCTCCCGGGCCTCTGTCTCCCACGCCCCTACAGCTACCCCTCCTAAGAAGAGAAAGATCACGTTTCAGGATTCTGGTCCTGAGGTTTCTGAGGAAGGTTTGATAGACGACTCGGATACTCCCTTGACCAGACATGGGGAGAGTGAGACCCCCAGAAGATGTTAGTTTGCTTCTGAGGACATTGCTGAATTGGTGTCGGCTGTACGGGAGACCATGGGGGTGGAGGATGAGATACCAGCCCATTCAGTGCAGGATGTGATAAGATAAGATAAGTTAAACTTTATTGATCCCGGAGGAAATTACAGTATTACAGCAGCAGAACAAAGATCAAGAACATTTCACACTTTACAAAATAAGTCTATATGGACAGCAGATGCTCATGTTCGGGGGCCTATGATCCAAGAAAATGTCCGTTTTCCCCGTCCATGATTACCTGAAGGTGATCATGGAAGAATGGAAATTTCCTGAAAAACGCCATGTGGTCCCCGCCGGGATGAAAGGGCGGTTCCCTCTGGACTCTTCGGTTTCCAAATTGTGGTCTGACGTCCCTGAAATTGATGTTCAGATTGCTACGGTGGCTAACAAAACCACCCTGCCATTTGAGGACTCTTCTCAGCTGAAGGATCCAATGGACCGCAAGGCTGATGGTGTGTTGAAGAGATCTTGGAAAGCGTCTTCTTATTTGACATCTGCTAACGTCGCGGCTACTTGTGTTGCTCGAAGCATGGCTAGATGGTTGGACCCACTGAAGTCTCACGTTGCTCAGGGCGCTCCCCGTGACGACCTCCTGGCCTCTATTCCGTTGTTACAGAAGGCTTCCTGTGTTCTTGCCAATTCTTCAGCGGAATCCATCAAGACAAGGGCCAGATCAATGGTGTTGTCTAATAACACTAGGCGTGAGGTCTGGCTTCGGACATGGAGTGGAGACATGGCTTCAAAAAGCAAGTTATGCTCCTTTCCAGGGCGATTATGTGTTTGGTTGAGTGTTGGATCAGCCATTGGAAAAGGCGGCTGATAAGAAGGGCCTGCCTGAATTGAAATCCATAGCCAGGTCCTTTCGTCCCCAACATCCTTATAGGTCCCAGCAAAGGGACAAAGGTAAGGGTGGCCGTTGGAGTTACTCAAAGGGGGGGTAAAGGGAGGAGTATTTTTTAACTCCCGTCCCCAGGACAGACAGGACTAAAAGTGACGCCATCCCGGTAGGGGGGACACTTATCACCTCTCTCCTCCGATGGCGGGAAATTACATCAGACCACCAGGTTTTGCGTCTCCAGGAGGGGATGAAAATCGTCTTTTCCTCCCCTCCTCCTTAGCATCTTCGTATTACTTCCCTGTCTTCCCGGAAGCTCCAGTCATCCCTCCGGAAGGAAGTCCAGTCCCGCCTCCTTATGGGAGCAGTGATTCCAGTCCCGGAAGGGGAAATTGGAAAAGCGCACTGTTCCCATCTGTTCCTGGTGAGGAAACCAAACGGTTCATTCCGGAACATTGTAAATTTGAAGCCTCTGAACCGTCACGTAGCCTACTCCAGGTAGCCTAATCCATCAGGTCCGCTGTTCACCTGGTTGGACGAGATTATCTGATGGCGACTCTGGACCTCCAGGACACGTATTACCATATTCCTATCCGTCCCGAGGATCAGCGCTTCCTGAGGTTCGCGGTCCTCTTTTAACACCAGGTCCATCACTGTCAGTTTCAGGTCCTACCTTTCAGTCTCTCTTCAGCTCCTCGTATGTTTACAAAAGTGTTGGCGGAAGTGATGGCATATGTCAGATCAAGGGGCAGCACAGTGGATGATTTCCTGGTCACCGCTCCTACCAGGTCCCTCCTGCTTTCCTACCTGCAGGACTTCATGCAAATCTTAACTTCATTGCGCTGGCAAATAAATTCAGAGAAGTCGAGCCTCACTCCATCCCGGAAGAAGGTCTTCCTCTTATGTCTCCTGGATTCCTGCACCCAGACCTCCTTTCTCCTTCAAGACAAGCAACTTCTGTTAAGATCGAAAGTACGCCTTCTTCAGACTCCGTCCGCACCGCCATGTTGGTCCTGGGTTCCATGACATAGAAACTACAAAAGTGGTCTATTTGGAGCGCTAAGGAAAGATGGAGTACTGAGAAGGAAATTAAAGCATCCAAACCTTTATTAGGGTTCCCTTATATGCCACGACGCGTTTTGACAGACTGGCAGCTGTCTTCCTCAGGTGAAATAAGGGATTTTACAAACAATTGCTTTATATAGGATATACTGGGTTCCATGACGGCGTATCTGCAGATGGTACCTTGGGCTCAGGCTCATACCAGGCCTCTACAGTCGCTCATCCTGTCCCAATGTAATGGCGTTCCAAATGCATTTGTCTCCCAAGCTATCATTGGATTGGTGACTAACTCCCCGCAATCTTCAGAAATGCCTTCCGTGGGTTCTCTCGCCACTGATTCCTGTGTATACGGACGCCAGCAAAAGAGGCTGGGGTGCTCTTGTCTCCCAGTTTGCTTTTCAGGGCTCTCCGCACAAGCGCTCATTCATCCAACTTCCGGGAATTAAGGGCCGTGGAGGAGGCTCTCCACGCATCATGTTCGCTGGTGCGGGGGTGCCCACGTCAAGATCTTCTCAGACAACATGACTACGGTGGCTCATCTTCATCACCAAGGGGCCACACGTTACAAAGCCTCCAGGATGTCTCGGCTCGAATTTTCCAGTGGGCGGAGAACAGTCTTCTTTCCCTGTCAGCCTTTCACCTCCCGGGTCCCACGAATGTGCAGGCGGATTTTCTGAGCAGGCAGGATCTGCTTCCGGGTGAATGGTGCCTCAGCCCCAGGGTCTTCCAGATGCTCACGTGAACCTGGGGTCATCTGGATGTGGATCTATTTGCAAACCATTGCAACGCGAAGGCCGCTTAATATTTCTCCCTTCATCAAGACAACCAGTGTCTTAACGGTGGATGCCCAGGCTCACCCTTGGAACTTCAGGCTAGCGTACGCTTTTCCCCCCCATTCCGCTGCTTCCACGGGTGATTCAGAAAATCAGAGTGGAGGGAGTGACCAGCATTGGCCCAAGCGCAGTTGGTTCACTGTGCTCAATTCCATGAAGGCGACGGAACCCCTGATCCTGCCGTTACATCAGGACCTTCTCCATCAGGGGCCGATGCTGCATCCCAACCTGGACCACCTTCATCTCTCAGCCTGGTTACTGAAGCCCAGATCTTGAAGATGCGGGGCCTGTCCGATACGGTGATTGCCACCCTTCAGTCCAGTCACAAGCCGGTCACTAATGCAATCTGTGCAAAAATCTGGAAGGTTTTCAGCTCCTGGGGTGGTTCCTCGCCTCCTGACCCCTTTCATCCGAATGTGGCTAGAATCCTGGATTTTCTGAAGACGGGCCTGGACAAGGGCTTGAAGCCTAGTACTTTGAAGGTTCAAGTTTCTGCCCTCAGCACATACTTCGATCAGTGTTTAGCCAACCATCCCTGGATTCGAAGGTTCATGAGATGGGCTTACCGGCTCCATCCCCCTGCAGTTAACCACTGTCCCCCATGGGACCTTAATGTTGTTCATGTTGGATTGACCAAGTCCTCATTTGAACCCTTGTCCTCGATTCCTCTGAATAAGCTATCCCGGAAGACGGCCTTTCTGGTGGCCATTACTTTGACCAGACGAGTTTGTGAGCTCCAGGCTCTTACCATCATCAACCCCTATCACAAGGTCTTGGACGATCGCATAATCCTCTGTTTGGATCCGTCATTTCTTCAGAAAGTATCCTCTTTCACAGATCCCAAGAGATCATCTTGCCTTCCTTCTGTCAGAATCCTCGCACTGAGAAGGAAAGGGAGTCCCATCTGTTAGACGGCCGGTTCTGCTCTACCTTCTACAGACACCGCCCTGGAGAAGTAATAACAGCTTATTTATCCAGTTTAGTGACGGTAACAAGGGCCAGAAGGCATCCCGGAGCACCATTGCTACTTGGATCAAGCGTGCTATTTCCCAGGCCTACTCTTGTCAGGGTCTTTCTCCGCCGGATAGTCTGAAGGCTCATTCCCACCCGTGCTGTGTCTGACCCCTGGGCTGAACGTGCAGACTCTTCCATCGAGCAGATCTGTAAGACTGACACCTGGTCTTCCATTCACACCTTCACCAGACATTATCGGCTACACATCCTTAAACACTCTGCGCTAGTTCTTGGACGGAAAGTCCTTCTAGCCGTAGTCCCTTCCTGAGTTTTGGCTTTGGTATTACTCCTATGTGCTGTGATGGTGGATGGGAGGAGAAAACTGAATCACCGGTAATTCTCTTTCGGGGAATCCACCACGACAGCACGAGTAATTCCCTCCCGATTTTTGTCACTTTTGCACCCTTCCTCCTGGTGTAAAACATCTTGGCTCTTCATTTTTTATGGGTCCTTTTGTAAACACTGGTGAGAGGAGGTGGAGGGGCTATTTAACCTCTTTGTGTTCAATATTCCCTTTCTTTTTATTTCTATGTTATTAACACAATTTTATTGGGAAGACTGCAGCAAACCTTCTTATACCTTTTTATAGTGGTTGTGGCTTACACAACCCTGCCAGGTGAGTGTGCACCTTCTGAACACTTCCAGTTGTTATACTGGTAACACCCTAGATTGCGCCTTTTCCATTCCAGCTTTTCTTCTAGTGGTGGATTCCCCGAAAGAGAATTACCGGTGAGTCCAATCCCGTTTTTCCATCACAGGGTAGTAGCATTTAGTGCTACCTGCTCCACTAAACACACCGGCCCTTTTTCCCTGCTGTTTTTGGGGTCACATTTTGCTGTGCTAAGAGTCAGAATATTAATAGGATTCCAGTGAGCTATTGAAATCCTGTCACATCCAGTGTCTAGTAGCTGAGAATAGTGTAGGGACAGTTGTTGGAGCAGGGACAGAGACAATAGAATAGCGTTCCAGGACCTGCATATTACACCAATGAGTTCAATAACTCTTTCACAGACACATTGTGTACTGTATAATAGAACACTTTCATTTGCTGATTTGCACTGGTCCTTGTGCCCCAATTCATTTTGGGGGTCACATTTTGCTTGACTCTAGAAGTATATGCAATATACTGTGATGCAGTGGCTTGGTGCATTACAAATATATACGCTGGGGCTTGTGGTTCAGCAAGTTCTGCTCTACGATAGAAACCCAGAAAGGTCACTATGGGACATTTGATGCCATAAGGGTTGAGTTTACAAGTTGCTAAGAGGATGGGTGTGGCTCATAGCTTATTACGTGTGTTTGTGAGCACATGGGCTGACTAGAGAGACTGGCAGAACCTGTGAGGGCTCTCGGTGTTTGGAGCAGCCATTGTCCTGGAAGGCACCTGGGATAATATGCTTGGAAGTGGCTGGTGTCCTGGAAGATAAGTGGTGCCTGGACTGTCTTGGTGCTCAGGAAGCTTCAGTCCTGCTGGGGGTCTGGAACAGACAGAAGTCTGTGATTGCAATGAGGCAGTTTCCTGGACGGTGGACTGCGAGTTCTGTGTTTGGGGTGTGATGCCTGCTTTGACACACTGTGACAAAGTATGAGAGTGAATACCAAGTTTGTGTATCTGCCATTGGGACAGACTGGTATGTCACTAATGATGTTGATCTATGAAGTAAATTCCATGTGGACGTGTCCTCCATCAGGACGGACTGGTATGTCATTAATGTTCCATTGATAGCGCACAGTTCATTTACAATATATGTGGTTTATGATCTATTAATAAACTTCTGGACTTTATTTTATGGAAAACTGTGCCCGTTTTGCCTAAGTCGTGCTAGCATTTGAGTGTCCCCCAACGCTGTCAGTGAGCAAGTCACCACAATACGTCCGCTGTCCAATGCTAAATGTTTGTGTATGTGCAGCTGCAGGTTGTATGCAGGAGGCCTGCTTCCTGGACAACATATTGGGAAGGAGGTAGCACAGGGGAAGTGCCAGTGGTTTCGCACTCACACATAGTTTTGTTTCCAGGTGGTCCATCCACGTAGTTGGGTGCTGCGTATGTCAGCAGTATTTTGAGAATAAGAGAGGTATTATGTTGAGTTTCACTTTTTATTCTGGGTCAAATGATGTCACTTTGCTGGTATCTGGGCCTAATTTTTAAAATGGGGAGACTTTTCTTGTGTCTTTGTGTGTTTTGTGAATTTAGCTAGGCTCTCTGAGCATCATGCCTACACCTGTCACTCCTCTCCCTATTCCTTATCAACGTTGAAGCTCTGCTTCCCTTTACCAATATCATTACACCATTGATTTGAATGGGGTTCGGTATGTCGGTGAACTTTTCGCCAATATAGTGGGTGAACATATGCCCATTTGGCAAACCAAACACAAACTTTATAAGGTTTGATCATCTATAGTTAAGATTCGTTTTAAAAATGAACATTTTGGTTGAACTTAGGTTGTCTTGATGGTATCTGGAGGGATTCAATTTTGAACTGTAGTTCAGTCCTCGTTGAATTTCATCAGAGTAAGTCTGTCTGCATTTTCAAAGGAGAGGCATGTGAGTTTATCAGTGATGATTGATTGCCCCAGTGGAACTGAAAACACACTCTGACATCACACTAGCAGCAGGGCAGGCCAGCACCTCCAAAGTGTATAAGAAGTGGTTGGGCCAAGTGGTCAGCTTGGACACCCAATAATTGAAGGGAATTGAAGCATCAGGAAGGACACAGGTATGGTCACTTAAGGCCGGCTTCACACTACTTTTGTAGGGATCTGGGCTGTCTGGTGTGAACCGGACAGTCCCGGTTCCAATTTTGACCCCATAGTATTCCTATGAGGCCGGATGGCAGTGATTTGCCATCCAGTTTTGTGCTGTCCGGGATGATCAGGCACATTTTGTTTTTTTGCCCAGGACACAAAATTGGAGCTTGCAGCATTTTTGTGTCCGGGGTAAAAATAGGACCAAATCCGGTGCAATCCGGCGCCCCCTAACATATGGGAGTCTGTGGACGCCGGATACAACATAAAATCGTTCCGATCGCCGGGTGCTGAAGTTCAGCTTTGGTTGCTGCTAAACTTAAGCACCTGGAGAGCTCCTGGCTGAAATTTCAGAACCGTAGCCAGCTCTCCACTAGCCACGAATCTGAAATTTCAGCATTGGACATTAGCCGCACACTGCCGATTCTGGCAGAAAACGGGATCGGAGGGCATATTTGCCCTTCGGTTCTGTTTGTCCGGAGCTGTCAGGCTGTGTCCAGTGCTTCCTGCAAAACACTGGAAATAGCCTGACAGCTCAAAAAATGTGGTGTGAAGCCAGCCTAAGTATCCCTTGACCATGTTGTTCAATTTCTCCCTCCTTGGCATTGTTACAGGCACAGATAGCCCTTGCTGATGTACTGGTTTATTGAAAATGGCCCAATTTGTCCACATTTGCCCCCCACCTCTAATGGAGCAGGTGTGCGTTTCTCCCACATTAATAGTTCCTGTTGAAAATAGGCGGTACCACTGCCGCTAGCGTTGTCAGAGGGTGATATTTTCATCAATGATATACAACAGCCCTCTTGAAGGATTCCATTGTGCATCCCTTTGGTGACACCAAATGGAGAGAAGTAAATTTCTCCTTGTACCGTGGGTTGAGAAAGGTGGCCAACCAGTATAGGGTTGTTGGTGAAAATGTGCATGATACGAGGGTCTTGCCACAAACACTTACACATGAACTGTGCCATGTGGCTTAAGCTGCAAACAGGCAAAGGTTCTCTGTCCCCACCAGGAGGAACAATACCAATTCTCTTCTCATGCTGACTCGCCTCCTCCTCCAGCCCATCCATGCTGGGATGCTGGACAGACATGAAGCTGGGGTTGGGAGTCCCCTTGGTAGCACAGAAAAACAAGTCCTCTCCCTCCTCATCATTGCCCAATGTTGCCTCAGAATATTGGCTGGGTAGTATCACCCATTGATCAATCTTGCTTCATAGCCACCTGCTGATCTTCAGAGCTTCCTTTTTGAGATTATGCAGTGATTGTTTCAACAGACAGAGCAGCGGGATGATTACACTGATAATGATTACACTGATCACCGCTCACGAGCTTAGTGCAGAACTCAAAGTTCCCAAGAACCTCACAAACGTCAGTGATCCACACCCACTTGACAGTTATCTGTGGTGGCTGACTCTGTCTGATGGGCATGTTGAAGCTGGTATTCAGCTACTGCTCTCTGTTACTCACTAATCCTCGCCAACATATGATAGGTTGAGTTCTACCGCGTGGGCAGGTCGCAAATGAGTTGATGCCTCGTCAAATTAAAGACGCAAGACCAGCAACAGTGGTCGAGGAATGGCGGAAATGGGCACTAATACGGCACACCTTCTCAAGGATGTACAGAAAGTCAGGGTACGTTTTGATTAATTTCTGGACAACTTGGTTCAGCATGTGACAAATGCACGGCACGTGTACCATCTTACTGACCTTTAAAGCCGCCACTAGTTTACTGCCATTATTGCACACAGCCAGGCCCATAGAGGAGGGCAGTCTCAAATGTACAGAGGAGGGCCCTCCCAAACGTATGTTACTGAGCCACCTCTGGACCCTCACCAAACTCAGGTGTCCTGACACCTGCTGGCCCTCTGAAAACGTTGACTTTAGGGCCACAGAATGACATGGAGGAGGAGGGTAAAGCCCAATGCTACAATGGGCACATTGTAAACTGGTATAGAATATGTATTCCACTATACATAGAATACCCAAACGTCTAAGTAAGAGCGCTCCCTCCAAAATATATGTTACAGGACCATCTCTGGACCCTCAGCAATCTCAGGTTTCCTGCCCTCTGAACAGTTGAATTTGGGGCAACAAAATGTCATGGAGGAGGAGGAGGGTGAAGCCCAATGCTACAATGGGCACATTCTAAACTGCTATGTAATGTGTATTCCACCATCACAGTGTCAATGAGGGAGAGACCACCCAAATGGCTAAGTAAGAGCGGTCCCTCTAAAATGTATGAAACAGGTCCACCTGAGGCCTCCGAGGTCAAAGATTAACATATCAACCGGCACGTTGCAGCTGGTAGCTAACTACAAATGGTGTGTGACATTGGCTCGGTTACCGGGGAAGAGACTCATTGGTTCAAGGACTGGAGGCAGGTAGTTTTAGGAAACGGGGACCGTCATGCCCCACTCTGGCCCTGGTACACAAGTTAAGGGAGGAGATTAAGAGGATTATGGGAGTGGAGGTCCTGACTAATGATTCCCCTATATGGCAAAATTAAAAACTACCTGAGTTTGACAAAACGGAGGAATTTAATATGAGGAAAGGAACTCAATACTTGGCCCAATTACAGGACTCGCGAGGACTGGGGACTTTTGGGAAACTACAGGAGAAATATGGGTTATCTGAGGTCTGTAGATTCCAGTATAAACCGCTCCGCCACGCTTACATAGCACAGGTCAGACTATGTTCACACGTAGCGTTTTTTACATGCGCTTTTTGCTGCGCTTTTTAGCGCCGTAAAAACACGGTGCATTCACACACTGCGTTTTTTTATGGCTGCAGGGGAGAAGTGATGTCGCACAGGGGAATGCTGTGTTCCTCCCCTGTGTGACATGTGACAGCCCTTTTTTTGTGTTTCCAAATAAAAGTTATCCAAATGGTATTAAAAATGATAAATATTGAATACCCTCCGCTTGCTGTTTGGGTTACCGGGAGCCGAGACACCCACATCTACTGTGCTCCCAGGACCTTGCAAGATCTGTGATTGGCCGCTCACGATCATGTGATATGTGACGTGCGTATCACATGATTGAAAGCGGCCAATAAGAGATCACAGGTCTTAGAAGCACAGTTGATGTGGGTGTGTTTGGTGTCGGTAACCGTGAACAGCCGGCGGAGGGCAAGTACGGTATTCAATTTTTATCATTTTTAATACCATTTGGATGACTTTTATTTCGCTTTTGCAGTGTGTATTAATACATGGCGAAACCAAAATGGGCTGTCACACATGTCAGACGGGGGAGAAACACAGGATCCCCCTACCCTGTGTGACATCACTTCCGGCAGCGCTGACATATGCGCCGGAAGTGTGAATTGTCTGAACGACGATCCGTTATCTCAGCTGGAATAATGGCTCCTATGGGAGAAAGCGCGGGCGCATCTGCGTAAAGCATTCACATGGTTTTTTTCGCTGCCGCACCTGCCGCAAGTGCAATACCGCACTTGCCGCATCTGCCGCAAGTCCCCCTATACTTCCTATGGGAAAAACCGCAACCGTGCCGCAAGTGGAACGGTTATGCGGCAAACGCGGCAGATGCGGTTTTTTCACCGCATCTGCCGCGAATTACGAAAAACGCTGATGTGAAAGCACCCTTACTTTGTCGGCAGACGCAGGTGCGCTTTAGGAGAAAAACGCGTGCAAAAAAGCGCAGTGTGTGAACGTAGCCTTAGACTATTTCTATGAGGGTCCAAAAAGACATATTGATGGACTGAGGGTATGACAGAGGGACGTACACAATGTGTATGACAGGGGGACGTACACAATGTGTATGACAGAGGGACGTACACAATATGTATGACAGAGGGACGTACACAATGTATAAGTCAGAGTCATCCGAATTGTAAAGGGCGAAAAAAGCCACAACAGAACGTGTGAAGAAACGCTAAAAGTGATTATATATTTAGTGTCTCAGGATTATTTAGTTTTATATACAGGGATTATACAGGAGAATGTGTCTGACCCTTCTGTCCTGTTCTGTGATTTAGGTGAGGTTTGGTCATTGTGTATCTGTAACAGTGCAGTAATTCTACCACAAAGCGATTCCCACCATCCATATGTGATCAGGAAAGTCTGCAGATTCTCCAGGCTCTGCCCATTCTGTCTCATCACTTTCCCTCCATTTCAGTCTCCTCAGGCCCCCAGACGCCTTCACAGGGTCCAGCAGAAAAGTACTGGCGTTTCCCATTGACTTACATTGTACTCACTATTCAGAAAGAACATACGATTATTACAACGTTCTCATAACAAACATATCCATTACCAATATTACACCACGCGCTCATCACTAGGTGCTGACAATGTCGTCCTGATCACACTTGGGCCTCATTCACACGTAGGCCTCATTCACACTGGGCGTTTGTGCTGCATTTATTAATAACAGATCAGTCGCAGCGTCTGCGGTAAAGTGACTGTGATCTCCTATTTGCTGTGCAGACGCTGCGGTTCTGACTGCTGCGTTATTGGTGCAGAACATAATGATCAGGTGAATTATTGCTCCGTTCTTCTGCTGCTCTTTGGTGTCGCACCGCACATTTGTGATGCTCCTTATGTTGCACTTTCCACACCACAAACACTCAGTCTACTCACCTCCCCGGCGATCCCACAGCGTGAGCCGATGTGTCCTTCCAGGGACCGAGAAACAGGACCTGCGAGAAGGGAAAAGAACCTGGTCATGTGACCAGTCAGGTGACCTGTTATAGCGCTGTACCCAGAAGTCAGATCTTGGGGAAGGTAATAAAGTGTGTGACTGTTTCTGTCTCTCCTTCCCTTTATGGAATAGTAACGGAGCAAAAAAGCAACACAAACGGATCAACAAAAACTGAGCACAAACGCTCTGTGTGAATGAGGCCTAAACCTGCAGGAATCTGCTCTTATGTTCTCACTCCTCATCTATAAGAATCATCATAAAGAGAAAGCAAATGTCACCTGTATTAATGATGATTCCCCCTGTCTTATCCAGCCGCTCCCTCCATCATAAAGACCCAACAAGACCCCGGATCATCCAGAGACCAACAACATGGACGAGGACAAGAAAGAGACAAGAAGAAGAATAACGAACCTCGTCCTAGAGATCATCTCCCTGCTGAATGGAGAGGTAAACTCTTCTATACTCTCTATTATCTGCTGAGTGGAGAGGTAAACTCTTCTATATTCTCTATTATCTGCTGAGTGGAGAGGTAAACTCTTCTATACTCTCTATTATCTGCTGAGTGGAGAGGTAAACTCTTCTATATTCTCTATTATCTGCTGAGTGGAGAGGTAAACTCTTCTATATTCTCTATTATCTGCTGAGTGGAGAGGTAAACTCTTCTATATTCTCTATATTATCTGCTGAGTGGAGAGGTAAACTCTTCTATATTCTCTATTATCTGCTGAGTGGAGAGGTAAACTCTTCTATATTCTATATTATCTGCTGAGTGGAGAGGTAAACTCTTCTATATTCTCTATTATCTGCTGAGTGGAGAGGTAAACTCTTCTATACTCTCTATTATCTGCTGAGTGGAGAGGTAAACTCTTCTATATTCTCTATTATCTGCTGAGTGGAGAGGTAAACTCTTCTATATTCTCTATATTATCTGGTGAGTGGAGAGGTAAACTCTTCTATATTCTCTATATTATCTGGTGAGTGGAGAGGTAAACCTCAATTTCTATTATTAGTTCTCTCTATATCTATATCTGTGAGTGGAGAGGTAAACTCTTCTATATTCTCTATTATCTGCTGAGTGGAGAGGTAAACTCTTCTATATTCTCTATATATCTGCTGAGTGGAGAGGTAAACTCTTCTATACTCTCTATTATCTGCTGAGTGGAGAGGTAAACTCTTCTATATTCTCTATTATCTGCTGAGTGGAGAGGTAAACTCTTTTCTATTAATATCTCTATTATCTATCTGTGAGTGGAGAGGTAAACTCTTCTATATTCTCTATTATCTGTGAGTGGAGAGGTAAACTCTTCTATATCTCTATTATCTGCTGAGTGGAGAGGTAAACTCTTCTATATTCTCTATTATCTGCTGAGTGGAGAGGTAAACTCTTCTATACTCTCTATTATCTGTGAGTGGAGAGGTAAACTCTTCTATATTCTCTATTATCTGCTGAGTGGAGAGGTAAACTCTTCTATATTCTCTATATTATCCTGGTGAGTGGAGAGGTAAACTCTTCTATATTCTCTATATTATCTGGTGAGTGGAGAGGTAAACTCTTCTATACTCTCTCTATTATCCGTGAGTGGAGAGGTAAACTCTTCTATATTCTCTATTATCTGCTGAGTGGAGAGGTAAACTCTTCTATACTTCTTATTATCTGCTGAGTGGAGAGGTAAACTCTTCTATATTCTCTATTATCTGGTGAGTGGAGAGGTAAACTCTTCTATATTCTCTATTATCTGGTGAATGGAGAGGTAAACTCTTCTATATTCTCTATTATCTGTGAGTGGAGAGGTAAACTCTTCTATATCTCTCTATTATCTGTGAATGGAGAGGTAAACTCTTCTATATTCTCTATTATCCGTGAGTGGAGAGGTAAACTCTTCTATACTCTCTATTATCCTGTGAGTGGAGAGGTAAACTCTTCTATATTCTCTATTATCTGGTGAGTGGAGAGGTAAACTCTTCTATATCTCTCTATTATCTGTGAGTGGAGAGGTAAACTCTTCTATATTCTCTATTATCTGCTGAGTGGAGAGGTAAACTCTTCTATATCTCTCTATTATCTGCTGAGTGGAGAGGTAAACTCTTCTATATTCTATATATCCTGCTGAGTGGAGAGGTAAACTCTTCTATACTTTTCTATTATCCGGTGAGTGGAGAGGTAAACTCTTCTATTCTCTATTATCTCGTGAGTGGAGAGGTAAACTCTTCTATACTCTCTATTATCTGTGAGTGGAGAGGTAAACTCCTCTCTATATTCCTATAATTATATACTGCTGAGTGGAGAGGTAAACTCTTCTATACTTCTCTATTATCCCGTGAGTGGAGAGGTAAACTCTTCTATACTCTCTCTATTATCCCGTGAGTGGAGAGGTAAACTCTTCTATATTCTCTATTATCTGCTGAGTGGAGAGGTAAACTCTTCTATATCTCTATTATCCTGGAGTGGAGAGGTAAACTCTTCTATATACTCTCTATTATCTGCTGAGTGGAGAGGTAAACTCTTCTATATTCTCTATTATCTGCTGAGTGGAGAGGTAAACTCTTCTATACTCTCTATTATCCGCTGAGTGAGAGAGTAAACTCTTCTATACTCTCTATTATCTGCTGAGTGGAGAGGTAAACTCTTCTATATTCTCTATTATCTGCTGAGTGGAGAGGTAAAACTCTTCTATATCTCTATTATTTGAGTAAGTAAACTCTTCTATCTCTATTATCTGCTGAGTGGAGAGGTAAACTCTTCTATATTCTCTATTATCTGCTGAGTGGAGAGGTAAACTCTTCTATATCTCTATTATCTGCTGAGTGGAGAGGTAAACTCTTCTATATTCTCTATATATCTGTGAGTGGAGAGGTAAACTCTTCTATATTCTCTATTATCTGTGAGTGGAGAGGTAAACTCTTCTATATTTCTCTATTATCTGCTGAGTGGAGAGGTAAACTCTTCTATATTCTCTATTATCTGCTGAGTGGAGAGGTAAACTCTTCTATATTCTCTATTATCTGCTGAGTGGAGAGGTAAACTCTTCTATACTCTCTATTATCTGCGTGATGGAGAGGTAAACTCTTCTATATTCTCTATTATCTGCTGAGTGGAGAGGTAAACTCTTCTATATTCTCTATATATCTGTGAGTGGAGAGGTAAACTCTTCTATATTCTCTTATTATCTGCTGAGTGGAGAGGTAAACTCTTCTATTCTCTATATCTCTGATGGAGTAAATTTCATATCTCTTTGGAGTGGAGAGGTAAACTCTTCTATACTCTCTATTATCTGCTGAGTGGAGAGGTAAACTCTTCTATATTCTCTATTATCTGCTGAGTGGAGAGGTAAACTCTTCTATATCTCTCTATTATCTGGTGAGTGGAGAGGTAAACTCTTCTATATTCTCTATTATCTGTGAGTGGAGAGGTAAACTCTTCTATATTCTCTATATATCCGGTGAGTGGAGAGGTAAACTCTTCTATATCTCTCTATTATCTGGTGAGTGGAGAGGTAAACTCTTCTATATCTCTCTATTATCTGTGAGTGGAGAGGTAAACTCTTCTATATTCTCTATTATCCGGTGAGTGGAGAGGGTAAACTCTTCTATATATCTCTCTATTATCCGGTGAGTGGAGAGGTAAATACTTCTATATCTCTATATTATCTGCTGAGTGGAAGGGTAAACTCTTCTATACTCTCTATTATCGGTGAGTGGAGAGGTAAACTCTTCTATACTCTCTATATACTGGTGAGTGGAGAGGTAAACTCTTCTATATCTCTATTATCCGGTGAGTGGAGAGGTAAACTCTTCTATACTCTCTATTATCTCGTGAGTGGAGAGGTAAACTCTTCTATATTCTCTAATTATCTGCTGAGTGGAGAGGTAAACTCTTCTATATTCTCTTATTATCGTGAGTGGAGAGGTAAACTCTTCTATATCTTATTATCCGTGAGTGGAGAGGTAAACTCTTCTATATCTCATATCTTGAGGAGAGTAAACTTTATATCTCTATTTAATGGTGAGTGGAGAGGTTAAACTCTTCTATACTTCTCTATTATCTGCTGAGTGGAGAGGTAAACTTCTATTCTATTATCCTTAAAACTCTTCTATCTCTTATGGTGAGTGGAGAGGTAAACTCTTCTATATTCTCTATTATCTGGTGAGTGGAGAGGTAAACTCTTCTATATTCTCTATTATCGTGAGTGTGGAGAGGTAAACTCTTCTATATCTCTATTATCTGTGAGTGGAGAGGTAAACTCTTCTATATCTTATTATCGTGAGTGGAGAGGTAAACTCTTCTATATCTCTATTATCTGCTGAGTGGAGAGGTAAACTCTTCTATATTCTCTATTATCCGGTGAGTGGAGAGGTAAACTCTTCTATATCTCTCTATTATCCGGTGAGTGGAGAGGTAAACTCTTCTATATTCTCTATATTATCTGGTGAGTGGAGAGGTAAACTCTTCTTATATTCTAACTCTTTATCTGCTGAGTGGAGAGGTAAACTCTTCTATATTCTCTATTATCCGGTGAGTGGAGAGGTAAACTCTTCTATATCTCTCTATTATCGTGAGTGGAGAGGTAAACTCTTCTATATCTCTCTATTATCGGTGAGTGGAGAGGTAAACTCTTCTATATCTCTATTATCTGCGTGAGTGGAGAGGTAAACTCTTCTATATTCTCTATTATCGGTGAGTGGAGAGGTAAACTCTTCTATATTCTCTATTATCTGTGAGTGGAGAGGTAAACTCTTCTATATTCTCTTATTATCCGGTGAGTGGAGAGGTAAACTCTTCTATATCTCTCTATTATCTGTGAGTGGAGAGGTAAACTCTTCTATATTCTCTCTATATATCCGGTGAGTGGAGAGGTAAACTCTTCTATATTCTCTATTATCCTGCTGAGTGGAGAGGTAAACTCTTCTATATCTCTCTATTATCGGTGAGTGGAGAGGTAAACTCTTCTATATTCTCTATTATCTGTGAGTGGAGAGGTAAACTCTTCTATATCTCTATTATCCGGTGAGTGGAGAGGTAAACTCTTCTATACTCTCTATTATCCGGTGAGTGGAGAGGTAAACTCTTCTATATTCTCTATTATCGCTGAGTGGAGAGGTAAACTCTTCTATATTCTCTATTATCTGTGAGTGGAGAGGTAAACTCTTCTATATTCTCTATTATCTGGTGAGTGGAGAGGTAAACTCTTCTATATCTCTCTATTATCTGCTGAGTGGAGAGGTAAACTCTTCTATATCTCTCTATTATCCGTGAGTGGAGAGGTAAACTCTTCTATATCTCTCTATTATCCGTGAGTGGAGAGGTAAACTCTTCTATATTCTCTATTATCGGTGAGTGGAGAGGTAAACTCTTCTATATCTCTCTATTATCTGTGAGTGGAGAGGTAAACTCTTCTATATTCTCTATTATCGGTGAGTGGAGAGGTAAACTCTTCTATACTCTCTATTATCTGGTGAGTGGAGAGGTAAACTCTTCTATATTCTCTATTATCTGGTGAGTGGAGAGGTAAACTCTTCTATACTCTCTATTATCCGGTGAGTGGAGAGGTAAACTCTTCTATACTCTCTATTATCCGGTGAGTGGAGAGGTAAACTCTTCTATATTCTCTATTATCCGGTGAGTGGAGAGGTAAACTCTTCTATATTCTCTATTATCCGGTGAGTGGAGAGGTAAACTCTTCTATACTCTCTATTATCCGGTGAGTGGAGAGGTAAACTCTTCTATATTCTCTATATATATCTGCTGAGTGGAGAGGTAAACTCTTCTATACTCTCTATTATCCGGTGAGTGGAGAGGTAAACTCTTCTATACTCTCTATTATCTGCTGAGTGGAGAGGTAAACTCTTCTATACTCTCTATTATCCGGTAAGTGGAGAGGTAAACTCTTCTATACTCTCTATTATCTGCTGAGTGGAGAGGTAAACTCTTCTATACTCTCTATTATCTGGTGAGTGGAGAGGTAAACTCTTCTATATTCTCTATTATCTGGTGAGTGGAGAGGTAAACTCTTCTATATTCTCTATTATCCGGTGAGTGGAGGTAAACTCTTCTATATTCTCTCTATTATCTGCTGAGTGGAGAGGTAAACTCTTCTATATTCTCTATTATCCGGTGAGTGGAGAGGTAAACTCTTCTATACTCTCTATTATCCGGTGAGTGGAGAGGTAAACTCTTCTATATTCTCTCTATTATCCGGTGAGTGGAGAGGTAAACTCTTCTATACTCTCTATTATCCGGTGAGTGGAGAGGTAAACTCTTCTATATTCTCTATTATCCGGTGAGTGGAGAGGTAAACTCTTCTATATTCTCTATTATCTGCTGAGTGGAGAGGTAAACTCTTCTATACTCTCTATTATCCGGTGAGTGGAGAGGTAAACTCTTCTATATTCTCTATTATCCGGTGAGTGGAGAGGTAAACTCTTCTATATTCTCTATTATCTGGTGAGTGGAGAGGTAAACTCTTCTATACTCTCTATTATCTGCTGAGTGGAGAGGTAAACTCTTCTATATTCTCTATATTATCCGGTGAGTGGAGAGGTAAACTCTTCTATATTCTCTATATTATCTGCTGAGTGGAGAGGTAAACTCTTATATACTCTCTATTATCTGGGGAGTAGAGAGGTAAACTCTTCTATATTCTCTATTATCCGGTGAGTGGAGAGGTAAACTCTTCTATACTCTCTATATTATCTGGTGAGTGGAGAGGTAAACTCTTCTATACTCTCTATTATCTGCTGAGTGGAGAGGTAAACTCTTCTATATTCTCTATTATCTGCTGAGTGGAGAGGTAAACTCTTCTATATTCTCTATTATCCGGTGAGTGGAGAGGTAAACTCTTCTATATTCTCTATTATCCGGTGAGTGGAGAGGTAAACTCTTCTATATTCTCTATTATCCGGTGAGTGGAGAGGTAAACTCTTCTATATTCTCTATTATCTGGTGAGTGGAGAGGTAAACTCTTCTATACTCTCTATTATCCGGTGAGTGGAGAGGTAAACTCTTCTATACTCTCTATTATCCGGTGAGTGGAGAGGTAAACTCTTCTATCCTCTCTTATCTCTGATGTCGGGGCAGGTGTTGAGGAGACTCGTCTTATTCTTCCCTATGTATAATCCTCCTCACTTCTCTCCTTACACAGGATTACACCATAGTGCAGCAGACGACAGGTGACTGTGTGGCCCCCGGAGGACGGAGCAGTAATGAGGGCCCCATCACAGGGGCCCCGCACTCCCCGATGCCTGAGAAGAAGATCCTAGATCTCACCAGAGAGATCACTGCGCTGCTGACCGGAGAGGTGACTGCTGGGACTGCTGGGAATTCTGCACTCTACACTGGAGGATTGTGGGTAATGGCGCTATATGTTTGTCAGGTTCCTATCAGGTGTCAGGATGGCGCTGTCTATTTCTCCATGGAAGAGTGGGAGCACATGGAAGGACAGAAGGATCAGTACCAGGACGTCAGGATGGACAATGACCGACCAAGGGGAGACGAGGACAAAAGCAACAAGACTGCAAGAATGTGCGTCCTCGCCCTAGAGATGATCCACTTGTTACAGGGGAAGGTGAGATCTGACGGGAGATCAGGAATGAGGGAAAAGATGATTAGAATCTATGTGGTGACACCGTCTGTCACTGTACACAGGAGCAAAGAGGGGTGAAGAAGACGTCTGGGGAGTGTGTGACCCCCCATCTGTCTGGAGGAGGGAGCAAGATCCCCCCGACACCGGAGAAGAAGATCCGACACCTCACCAACAAGATCACTGAGCTGCTGAGCAGAGAGGTGACTGCTGGGACATTATACACTGGAGGAGAGGAGACTGCTGGGAGATTATACAGTGTACACTGGAGGAGAGGAGACTGCTGGGAGATTATACAGTGTACACTGGAGGAGAGGAGACTGCTGGGGGATTATACAGTGTACACTGGAGGAGAGGAGACTGCTGGGAGATTATACAGTGTACACTGGAGGAGAGGAGACTGCTGGGAGATTATACAGTGTACACTGGAGGACAGGAGACTGCTGGGAGATTATACAGTGTGCACTGGAGGAGAGGAGACTGCTGGGACATTATATAGTGTACACTGGAGGAGAGGAGACTGCTGGGGGATTATACACTGGAGGAGAGGAGACTGCTGGGAGATTATACAGTGTACACTGGAGGAGAGGAGACTGCTGGGGGATTATACAGTGTACACTGGAGGAGAGGAGACTGCTGGGGGATTATACAGTGTACACTGGAGGAGAGGAGACTGCTGGGACATTATACACTGGAGGAGAGGAGACTGCTGGGAGATTATACAGGGTACACTGGAGGAGAGGAGACTGCTGGGACATTATACAGTGTACACTGGAGGAGAGGAGACTGCTGGGACATTATACACTGGAGGAGAGGACACTGCTGGGAGATTATACAGTGTACACTGGAGGAGAGGAGACTGCTGGGACATTATACACTGGAGGAGAGGACACTGCTGGAGATTATACAGTGTACACTGGAGGAGAGGAGACTGCTGGGACATTATACAGTGTACACTGGAGGAGAGGAGACTGCTGGGAGATTATAAAGTGTACACTGGAGGAGAGGAGACTGCTGGGAGATTATACAGTGTACACTGGAGGAGAGGAGACTGCTGGGGGATTATACAGTGTACACTGGAGGAGAGGTGACTGCTGGGACATTATACACTGGAGGAGAGGAGACTGCTGGGAGATTATTCAGTGTACACTGGAGGAGAGCAGACTGCTGGGACATTATACAGTGTACACTGGAGGAGAGGAGACTGCTGGGACATTATACAGTGTACACTGGAGGAGAGGAGACTGCTGGGAGATTATACAGTGTACACTGGAGGAGAGGAGACTGTTGGGAGATTATACAGTGTACACTGGAGGAGAGGAGACTGCTGGAGATTATACAGTGTACACTGGAGGAGAGGAGACTGCTGGGAGATTATACAGAGTACACTGGAGGAGAGGAGACTGCTGGGAGATTATACAGTGTACACTGGAGGAGAGGAGACTGCTGGGAGATTATACAGTGTACACTGGAGGAGAGGAGACTGCTGGGAGATTATACAGTGTACACTGGAGGAGAGGAGACTGCTGGGAGATTATACAGTGTACACTGGAGGAGAGGAACTGCTGGGACATTACAGCGTACACTGGAGGAGAGGGACTGCTGGGAGATTATACAGTGTACACTGGAGGAGAGGAGACTGCTGGGAGATTATACAGTGTACACTGGAGGAGAAGAGACTGCTGGGACATTATGCAGTGTACACTGGAGGAAGAGATGGGAGATATACGTGTCATGGAGGAGAGGAGATGTGGGATTATACAGTGTACACTGGAGGAGAGAGACTGCTGGGACATTATACAGTGTACACTGGAGGAGAGGAGACTGCTGGGAGATTATACAGTGTACACTGGAGGAGAGGAGACTGCTGGGACATTATACAGTGTACTTGGAGGAGCAGGAGACTGCTGGGAGATTATACAGTGTACATGAGGAGAGGAGATGCTGGGAGATTTACGTGTACACTGGAGGACAGAGACTGTGGAGATAATACAGTGACACTGGAGGAGCGGAGACTGCTGGGAGATTATACACTGGAGGAGAGGAGACTGCTGGGAGATTATACAGTGTACACTGGTGGAGAGGAGACTGCTGGGAGATTATACAGCATACACTGGAGGAGAGGAGACTGCTGGGACATTATACAGTGTACACTGGAGGAGAGGAGACTGCTGGGAGATTATATTATTATTATTATTATTATTTATTTATATAGCGCCATTGGGTTCCATGGCGCTTTACATGAGGATAACGGAGACAAGAACAAGTGCACTAAATCTAGGCGATCAGGACGTACAGGTACAGGAGGGGCAGGGACCCTGTCCACGAGGGCTCACAGTCTATGAGGGGTGGGTTGGGATACAGTAGGATGGGGGAATGTCAGGTATGGGGCGTTCGCCTGGGTCTCATGGCAGGTTGTAGGCTTGACGGAACAGGTGAGTCTTCAGGTGACACTTGAAGTTACTCAGGGTAGGAGAGTGTCTGACGTGTTCGGGTAGGGAGTTCCAGAGTAAGGCAGATGCCCGGGTGAAGTCCTGGACTCGGTTGTGCGAAGCGGTGATGAGGGGGGAGCAGAGGAGGAGTTCTTGGGAGGAGCGGAGGTTGCGTGAGGGTAGGTATCGGGAGACCAGGTCGGAGATGTATGGTGGGGCCAGGTTGTGTATGGCTTTGTAGGTCATGGTTAGTGTTTTGAATTGGGATCTCTTGGAGACGGGGAGCCAGTGAAGGGCTTGGCAGAGGGGGGAGACAGGGGAGTAGCGGGAGGACATATAGATGAGTCGGGCAGCGGAGTTGAGGATAGACTGGAGAGGTGTGAGGGAGTTAGCCGGGAGGCCATTGAGAAGGAGGTTGCAGTAGTCAAGGCAGGAGATGATAAGAGCATGGATGAGTGTTTTAGCGGTGTCGTGGGTGAGGAAGGAGCGGATCCGTGAGATGTTCTTGAGCTGGAGCCGGAGGGATGTGGTGAGGGCCTCGATGTGGGGTTTGAAGGATAGGGAGGAGTCAAGGATTACCCCGAGGCACTTGGCTTGGGGGACTGGGGAGAGGGGGCAGTCGTTGATGCAGATGGATAGGTTGGGAGGTGGGGTGGAATTTCTTGGGGGGAAGACTATGAATTCAGTTTTGTCCATGTTGAGTTTAAGGAAGCGAGCAGAGAAGAAGGATGAGATGGCGGAAAGGCATTGAGGGATTTTCGAGAGTAGGGAGGTGATGTCAGGGCCGGACAGGTAGATTTGGGTGTCATCGGCGTAGAGGTGGTACTGGAGGCCATGGGACTCGATGAGTTGCCCTAGGCCCAGAGTGTAAATGGAGAAAAGTAGGGGTCCCAGGACGGAACCTTGGGGGACTCCGACAGAAAGGGGGTAGGGTGAGGAGGATGTGTGGGAGTGGGAGACGCTGAAGGTCCGATCTGCTAGGTATGAGGAGATCCAGGAGAGGGCGAGGTGGGTGATGCCAAGGGATTCCAGGATCCGGAGAAGAAGGGAGTGGTCAACCGTGTCGAAGGCGGCAGACAGGTCAAGGAGTAGCAGGATGGAGTAGTGGTGTTTGTTCTTGGCGGTCAGTAGGTCGTTGGTGACTTTGGTCAGGGCTGTTTCGGTGGAATGGAGGGGTCGAAAGCCGGACTGTAGGCGGTCGAAGTGGGAGCACGAGGAGAGGTGAGAGGACAGTTCGGAGTGGACGTGTTGTTCAAGTAGCTTAGAGGCGAATGGGAGAAGAGATATGGGGCGATAGTTAGAGACAGAGGTAGGGTCAAGTGAGGGTTTTTTTAGGATGGGCGTGATTAGGGCGTGTTATACAGTGTACACTGGAGGAGGGGAGACTGCTGGGACATTATACAGCGTACACTGGAGGAGAGGTGACTGCTGGGAGATTATACAGTGTACACTGTAGGAGAGGAGACTGCTGGGAGATTATACAGCGTACACTGGAGGAGGGGAGACTGCTGGGACATTATACAGCGTACACTGGAGGAGAGGTGACTGCTGGGAGATTATACAGTGTACACTGGAGGAGAGGAGACTGCTGGGACATTATACAGTGTACACTGGAGGAGAGGAGACTGCTGGGAGATTATACAGTGTACACTGGAGGAGAAGAGACTGCTGGGACATTATGCAGTGTACACTGGAGGAGAGGAGACTGCTGGGAGATTATACAGTGTACACTGGAGGAGAGGAGACTGCTGGGACATTATACAGTGTACACTGGAGGAGAGGAGACTGCTGGGACATTATGCAGTGTACACTGGAGGAGAGGAGACTGCTGGGAGATTATACAGTGTACACTGGAGGAGAGGAGACTGCTGGGAGATTATACAGTGTACACTGGAGGAGAGGAGACTGCTGGGGGATTATACAGTGTACACTGGAGGAGAAGAGACTGCTGGGACATTATGCAGTGTACACTGGAGGAGAGGAGACTGCTGGGAGATTATACAGTGTACACTGGAGGAGAGGAGACTGCTGGGACATTATACAGTGTACTCTGGAGGAGAGGAGACTGCTGGGAGATTATACAGTGTACACTGGAGGAGAGGAGACTGCTGGGAGATTATACAGCATACACTGGAGGAGAGGAGACTGCTGGGACATTATACAGTGTACACTGGAGGAGAGGAGACTGCTGGGAGATTATACAGTGTACAGTGGAGGAGGGGAGACTGCTGGGACATTATACAGTGTACACTGGAGGAGAGGAGACTGCTGGGAGATTATACAGTGTACACTGGAGGAGAGGAGACTGCTGGGGGATTATACAGTGTACACTGGAGGAGAGGAGACTGCTGGGACATTATACAGTGTACACTGGAGGAGAGGAGACTGCTGGGAGATTATACAGTGTACACTGGAGGAGAGGAGACTGCTGGGAGATTATACAGTGTACACTGGAGGAGAGGAGACTGCTGGGAGATTATACAGTGTACACTGGAGGAGAGGAGACTGCTGGGAGATTATACAGTGTACACTGGAGGAGAGGAGACTGCTGGGGGATTATACAGTGTATACTGGAGGAGAGGAGACTGCTGGGAGATTATACAGTGTACACTGGAGGAGAGGAGACTGCTGGGAGATTATACAGTGTACACTGGAGGAGAGGAGACTGCTGGGAGATTATACAGTGTACACTGGAGGAGAGGAGACTGCTGGGAGATTATACAGCGTATACTGGAGGAGAGGAGACTGCTGGGAGATTATACAGTGTACACTGGAGGAGAGGAGACTGCTGGGAGATTATACAGTGTACACTGGAGGAGAGGAGACTGCTGGGAGATTATACAGTGTACACTGGAGGAGAGGAGACTGCTGGGAGATTATACAGTGTACACTGGAGGAGAGGAGACTGCTGGGGGATTATACAGTGTACACTGGAGGAGAGGAGACTGCTGGGAGATTATACAGTGTACACTGGAGGAGAGGAGACTGCTGGGACATTATACAGTGTACACTGGAGGAGAGGGGACTGCTGGGAGATTATACAGTGTACACTGGAGGAGAGGAGACTGCTGGGACATTATACAGTGTACACTGGAGGAGAGGAGACTGCTGGGAGATTATACAGGGTACACTGGAGGAGAGGAGACTGCTGGGAGATTATACATTATACACTGGAGGATTCTGGGTGATGTCTGTCTCGTTGGTTGTCAGGTTCCTCTCCGGTGTGAGGACGTCGCTGTCTTCTTCTCTATGGAGGAGTGGGATTATGTAGAAGGACACCGGGATCAGTATAAGGACGTTGTGGTGGAGGAGCAGCGTCTTCTTGTATCTCCAGGTAAGAGGAGACGTCCGTCCTTTCTTTGTCAGTGTTGTGGTTATTTTCTGTGTTCGGCTCTAGTAGATGTCATAGAGTCGTACTGATGTCTCCGGCCGTGCAGACACCTCCTCACTCACCAATCAGGATCATGTGTGTGATTTAATTGTAACATAATGTCGCGTTGTCTGACTTTGCACTGATGATCATGGAGGATGAGCCTGTCTGGTCTGCTCTGGGAGTCTGTCTGGTCTGCTCTGGGAGCCTGTCTGGTTTGCTCTGAGAGTCTGTCTGGTCTGCTCTGGGAGTCTGTCTGGTTTGCTTTGGGAGTCTGTCTGGTCTGCTTTGGGAGTCTGTCTGGTCTGCTCTGGGAGTCTGTCTGGTCTGCTCTGGGAGTCTGTCTGGTCTGCTCTGGGAGTCTGTCTGGTCTGCTCTGGGAGTCTGTCTGGTCTGCTCTGGGAGTCTGTCTGGTCTGCTCTGGGAGTCTGTCTGGTCTGCTCTGGGAGTCTGTCTGGTCTGCTCTGGGAGTCTGTCTGGTCTGCTCTGGGAGTCTGTCTGGTCTGCTCTGGGAGTCTGTCTGGTTTGCTTTGGGAGTCAGTCTGGTCTAGGGGCTGGTCTAGGTTGGTCTGGTAATCGGTCTGCTCTGGGAGGTGGTCTGGAAGACTAGGGGTTTCCTTTGTGCTGCCCCTTTTAATTAATGAGAACTTCTCAGACACAGTTACTGGGGTTGTGAGGACGGTAGGAGGATCCCATGTTCTGTATCTTCTGGTGATCCGGGGAGTCTTTAGTTCTGGACCCGGAAGTGAAGCTAGCGGGGAGGGTAAGTGTAACGCTAATGTTCAATCAGTGTCTTGTTTCTCTTTTTACAGCCCACTAGCTCCATTCCATAGTTATATAATCCGAGTTCAGGGTTCAGACTCAAGTTTGGATCAAGTCTGGTCCTGAACTGGGATTATAAAACAATCTGAACTCAGACCTCGGTGAGTTCACCCCTCACTGCTCAAACCAAATTCATCAAGTTTAGCCCTTATGGCGTTTTACAAGAATTAAAGAGGAACTCTACTATCCCTGCCCTCCTACATGATGACGCAGAGCTTCACTACACTTCTGGGATCT
The DNA here is from genome assembly GCA_033576535.1 of Allobates femoralis. Lineage (NCBI taxonomy): Eukaryota > Metazoa > Chordata > Amphibia > Anura > Aromobatidae > Allobates > Allobates femoralis. The sequence goes on along the minus strand of JARQOC010000013.1, from coordinate 2,519,662 downwards.
ATAGATCACTTATAAATCAATAAAATCATATCTGCTCCTCTGACCTCACCCCCTGCTCAAAGCAGAATCTACTAAATCCTCCCAGACAGACGTCTGTCCATCCTCTGTGTGAAGACTCCACTGAAGGAGAACTCGCCACCTCTCGTGGCCGCCTGTTCCACTCGTGGTTCACCCTCACTGTGAAAGAGCTTTTCTAATATCTGATCTGTGTGTCCTCCTGTGACAACGGTCCGCTGCAAAGGGTGAGCTGCTGGTAAGTCAGCACCCCGAGAAACTCTGACACCCTTTACCCCTATACAGAGGTTTGGAATTACAGCGGAGCCCAGGAGGTAGATGTATATAGGTGAGCAACAGTGCAGGAAGGTCGCCAGGAAGGGACAAGGCTTCAAGGTCAGGGAATACAGTCATGGCCAAAAGTATTGACCCCCCTGCAATTCTGTCAGATATTCCTCAGTTTCTTCCTGAAAATGATTGCAATCACAAATTCTTTGGTATTATTATCTTCATTTAATTTGTCTTCAATGAAAAAAACACAAAAAGAATTGTCCTAAAGCCAAATTGGATCTAATTCCACCAAACATAAAAAAGGGGGTGGACAAAAGTATTGGCACTGTTAGAAAAATCATGTGATGCTTCTGTAATTAGTGTAATTAACAGCACCTGTAACTTACCTGTGGCACCTAACAGGTGTTGGCAATAACTAAATCACACTTGCAGCCAGTTGACATGGATTAAAGTTGACTCAACCTCTGTCCTGTGTCCTTGTGTGAACCACATTGAGCATGGAGAAAAGAAAGAAGACCAAAGAACTGTCTGAGGACTGGAGAAACCAAATTGTGAGGAAGCATGAGCAATCTCAAGGCCACAAGTCCATCTCCAAAGACCTGAATGTTCCTGTGTCTACCGTGCGCAGTGTCATCAAGAAGTGTAAAGCCCATGGCACTGTGGCTAACCTCCCTAGATGTGGATGGAAAAGAGACATTGACGAGAGATTTCAACGCAAGATTGTGCGGATGGTGGATAAAGAACCTCGACTAACATCCAAACAAGTTCAAGCTGCCCTGCAGTCCGAGGGTACAACAGTGTCACCCCGTACTATCCGTCAGTGTCTGAATGAAAAGGGACTGTATGGTAGGAGACCCAGGAAGACCCCACTTCTTACCCCGAGACATAACAAAGCCAGGCTGGAGTTTGTCAAAACTTACCTGAGAAAGCCTACAACGTTTTGGAAGAATGTTCTCTGGTCAGATGAGACAAAAGTAGAGATTTATGGGCAAAGGCATCAACATAGAGTTTACAGGAGAAAAAAAGAGTCATTCAAAGAAAAGAACACGCTCCCTACAGTCAGACATGGCGGAGGTTCCCTGATGTTTTGGGGTTGCTTTGCTGCCTCTGGCACTGGACTGCTTGACCGTGTGCATGGCATTATGAAGTCTGAAGACTACCAACACATTGTGCAGCATAATGTAGGGCCCAGTGTGAGAAAGCAGGGTCTCCCTCAGAGGTCATGGGTCTTCCAGCAGGACAATGACCCAAAACACACTTCAAAAAGCACTAGAAAATGGTGTGAGAGAAAGCACTGGAGACTTCTAAGGTGGCAGCAATGAGTCCAGACCTGAATCCCATAGACACCTGTGGAGAGATGTAACAATGGCAGTTTGGAGAAGGCGCCTTCACATATCAGGGACCTGGAGCAGTTTGCCAAAGAAGAATGGTGTAAAATTCCAGCAGAGCATTGTAAGAAACTCATTGATGGTTACCGGAAGCGGTTGATCGCAGTTATTTTGGCTAAAGGTTGTGCAACCAAGTATTAGGCTGAGGGTGCCAATACTTTTGTCTGGGCCATTTCTGGAGTTTTGTGTGAAATGATCAATGTTTTGCTTTTTGCTTCATTCTCTTTTGTGTTTTTTCATTGAAGAGAAATTAAATGAAGATAATAATAGCAAAGAATCTGTGATTGCAATCATTTTCAGGAGGAAACTGAGGATTATCTGACAGAACTGAAGGGGGTCAATACTTTTGGCCAACACTGTAGATAAAGTCAGGAGCACAGTCAGAAGGCAGCATCAAAACCAGGAGGGCAGCAAGAGTACAAAATCGTCAGACGGTAGAAGAGTCAAAATCCAGGCAAAGGTCAGAGTCAATACAATAGAGCACAAACTGGATAGCAGGGAAAACCAAGAATACACTTCCGGTCAAAGGTTTGGGGTCACCCAGACAATTTAGTATTTTCCATGAAAACTCTTACTTTTATTTATCAAATGAGTTGCAAAATGAATAGAAAATATCGTCCAGACATTGACAAGGTTAGAAATAAGGATTTTTATTTGAAACAATAATTTTCTCCTTAAAACTTTGCTTTAGTCAAAGAATGCTCCCTGTGCAGCATATACAGCATTGCAGACCTTTGGCGGTTACTATGTAATGAAGCTGCCGGATGAGGAGCTGTGAGCCGTTGATTTCTCACACTAGAGACTCTAATGTACTTGTCTTGTTGCTCAGTTGTGCAGCCGGGCTCCCACTTCTCGTTCTACTCTGGTTAGAGCCTGTTTGTGCCTCCTCTAGAGGAAGTAGTACACATCGTTGTGGGAAATCTTCAGTTTCTTGGCTATTTCTCACATGGCATAGCCTTCATGTCTAAGAACAAGAATAGACGGTCGAGTTTCACATGAAAGTTCTCTTTTTCTGGCCATTTTGAGAGTTTCCTAGAACAAACAAATGTACAGTAATGCTCCAGATCCTCAACTAGCTCAAAGGAAGGTCAATTTTATAGCTTCTCTAATCAGCCAGACCATTTTCAGCTGTGCTATCATACTTATGCAAGGGTTTTCTAAACTCCATTAGCCTTCTAACACAGCAAACATAATGTACCATTAAAAGAGTGGAGTGGTGGTTGTTGGAATGGGCCTTTATACACCTATGTACTGTAGATATTGCATTAAAACCCAGACATTTGTAGCTAGAATAGTCATTTACCACATTAACAATGTATAGAGTGTGTTTCTGATTCATTTAATGTTGGCTTCATTTAAAAAAAAAAAAATGCTTTTCCTTCAAAAATAAGGAAATTTCTAGATGACCCCAAAATTTTGAGCGGTAATGTATATGTGGCGGTGTGCAGGACAGGCCCCTCTGATAGGCTGGAGCTCACAGCCTGATGACCTCATCCGGACCACCCCTACAACCAGGCCAGATGGGGATGCACGACTGGTACCAACCACTCCACTACTGATAGAGGAACTAAGCCTGCACCCACCTGACGCCTCTGCACGGACCTCTCTCCTGTCACCAGCATCACCCACGGGAGGAGCATAGTGACAGAGGCAAGAACCAAAGGAGCAGGTCCTGATGAGGACATGACCCCGCCCCATCACAGGCACCGCTAGCCGACACCTAGTGGCTGGGTCAGGAATAACAGTCACCGAGTCTGACAGTGACGTGACACCTCCCATTCAGGTTCATCCCATTGCTTCTAGTCTTTCATTGTGCAAATGAGAAAGCTGATCTCTCTACAGTGTGACAGCCCCTGATATATTCCTAGACATCTATTAAGTCTCCTCTCAGTCTTCCCAGATCCTGTAACTGTTCCTCATAGGACATGGTTTGCAGACCGGTCACCATTCTGGTCGCTCTTCTCTGAATTTGCTCCAGTTTGTTGACATCTTTGGACTGGACACAGCATCCAGATGAGGTCTGACCTAAGGGGAGTATCGGGCAGTAATGACTTCCTGTGATCTAGACTGGATGCTTCTGTTGATGTCTCCTAGAATTGGGTTTGCCGTACCCTAGCATTACAAAAAAACTAATTGTGCATAATTTCACAGAAAGCTCCAAAAATAGGCCTAACAAAAGTGTTGGCACCCCGCAGTTAATGTGGGGCTCCGCACCCTTTGAAATAAATAATTGTAATCAATCTCCCTCTATAACCATCCAGAAGCTTCTTGCACCTTACAGTGAAATTTTGGACCACTCTTTTTTTTTTGCAAACTGCTCCAGGTCTTTCCCAGCAATGTTTGAGATCTGTCTACATGTGCTCAGGTGGGATTTACATCCAGACTCATTGCTGCCCCTTCACATCTTTCCAGCAATTTTCCTCCATTTCTGGGGCTTCTTGATATTTGGGGTCATTGTCCTGCTAGAGACCCCCCTGATCTAGCATGCACACCCGGCTCTACATTGTCACCCAAAATCCTTTGGTACCTTCAGATTTTATGATGCCTTACATACAGTCAAGCCCCCACTGCCATAGGCAGCCAAAAAAGCCCAATACCTTTGAGCCTCCACCATATAATAATAATAATTCTTTATTTCTATAGCGCCAACATATTCGGCATCGCTTTACAATACGGTAGTTCATATATGAAAAGTATACAATACAAAACAGTAGGTAATCACAATAGAGAAAGAATACAATAATAGGAAACAATACAATGCAATAAATAAGACAAAAAATAAAGGTGACCCTGCTCATAAGAGCTTACAATCTACAACGGGATAGGGGTTACACAAAGTACAAGGGCTGTGATGTTCCAGGCATCTTGAGGAAATGGGGGCTAGAAATAAAGTTACATGAATGGTCACCAGACATCGGTGCAGACCTATTGGGTTTGTTGGAGTTGGAGAAGAGTTATGTCGAGAGAGATAGTGACTGGGCTATGTACAGTATAAAGGACTTCTATTAGGGAGTATGATAGGCCGCCTTAAAAAGATGTTTTCAGGGAGTGTCTGAAGCCATGCAAGTTGTGGATAGTCCTGATTTCTTGGGGTAGAGCATTTCAGAGAATTGGTGCAGCTCGGGAGAAGTCTTTGAGCCGGGAGTGGGAGGATCGGATTAGTACGGATGTTAGTCGAAGGTCATTTATAGAACGTAGAGAACAGGTGGGGTGATAGACAGAGATAAGGGAGGAGATGTAGGGGGGTGCTGCACTGTGAAGAGGATGGGTGGGGTGATAGACAGATGATGAGGGAGGAGATGTAGAGGGGTGCTGCACTGTGAAGAGAACGGGTGGGGTGATAGACAGAGATGAGGGAGGAGATGTAGGGAGGTGCTGCACTGTGAAGAGAACGGGTGGGGTGATAGACAGAGATGAGGGAGGAGATGTAGGGGGGTGCTGCACTGTGAAGAGGACAGGTGGGGTGATAGACAGAGATGAGGGAGGAGATGTAGGGGGGTGCTGCACTGTGAAGAAAACAGGTGGTGTGATAGACAGAGATGAGGGAGGAGATGTAGGGAGGTGCTGCACTATGAAGAGGACGGGTGGGGTGATAGACAGAGATGAGGGAGGAGATGTAGGGGGGTGCTGCACTGTGAAGAGGACGGGTGAGGTGATAGACAGAGATGAGGGAGGAGATGTAGGGGGGTGCTGCACTGTGAAGAGAACGGGTGGGGTGATAGAGATGAGGGAGGAGATGTAGGGGGGTGCTGCACTGTGAAGAGGACAGGTGGGGTGCTAGACAGAGATGAGTGAGGAGATGTAGGGGGGTGCTGCACTGTGAAGAGGACGGGTGGGGTGATAGAGATGAAGGTAGAGAGGTAGGGAGGTGCTGCACTGTGAAGAGGACGGGTGGGGTGATAGAGATGAAGGTAGAGAGGTAGGGAGGTGCTGCACTGTGAAGAGCTTTGTGGGTGAGAACAAGCAATTTGAATTGGATCCTGTAGTGTACGGGCAGCCAGTGCAATGACTGGCACAGAGCGGAGGCATCTGATTGGCCAGATGGGTGATGCTGGCTGCTGCATTAAGGATGGACTGGAGAGAGGAGAGTTTAGAGAGGCGGGGGGGAGACCGATTAGTAGAGAATGTCAGTAGTCAAGGCGGGAATGGATTAGGGCCACAGTGAGGGTTTTAGTTGTTTCCATGGTGAGAAAGGGGCGGAATCTAGAGATATTCTTCAGGTGTAAGCAGCAAGATCAGATGAGAGATTGTGTATAGGAAGTGAATGAGAGATCAGTGTCAAATATAACACCCAGACAGCGAGCCTGCTGCCTAGGCGTTATACACAGCGAGCCTGCTGTCTAGGCGTTATCACAGCGAGCCTGCTGCCTAGGCGTTATCGTGGTGCCGCACACTGAGAGAGAGATGTCAGGTTTAGGGAGGTTAGTGGACGGCGGGAGCAGAAGTTCAGTGTTGCAAAGGTTGAGTTTCAGGTATAGAGTGGACATGATATTGGAAACTGCGGTTAGACAGTCATTGGTGTTCTTTAATACCGCAGGGGTAAGGTCAGGGGATGAAGTGTATAGTTGTGTGTCATCAGCATAAAGATGGTACTGAAAGCCAAATCTGCTGATGGTCTGTCCAATCAGGGCCGTGTAGAGAGAGAATAGGAGAGGTCCAAGGACTGAGCCCTGAGGGACCCCAATAGTGAGAGAAAGAGGAGAGGGCCAAGGACTGAACCCTGAGGGACCCCAATAGTGAGAGGAAGAGGAGAGGGCCAAGGACTGAACCCTGAGGGACCCCAATAGTGAGAGGAAGAGGAGAGGGCCAAGGACTGAACCCTGAGGGACCCCAATAGTGAGAGAAAGAGGAGAGGGCCAAGGACTGAACCCTGAGGGACCCCAATAGTGAGAGGAAGAGGAGAGGGCCAAGGACTGAACCCTGAGGGACCCCAATAGTGAGAGAAAGAGGAGAGGGCCAAGGACTGAACCCTGAGGGACCCCAATAGTGAGAGGAAGAGGAGAGGGCCAAGGACTGAACCCTGAGGGACCCCAATAGTGAGAGGAAGAGGAGAGGGCCAAGGACTGAACCCTGAGGGACCCCAATAGTGAGAGGAAGAGAAGAGGTGCAAGGACTGAACCCTGAGGGACCCCAATAGTGAGAGAAAGAGGAGAGGGCCAAGGACTGAACCCTGAGGGACCCCAATAGTGAGAGGAAGAGGAGAGGGCCAAGGACTGAACCCTGAGGGACCCCAATAGTGAGAGGAAGAGGAGAGGTCCAAGGACTGAACCCTGAGAGACCCCAATAGTGAGAGGAAGAGAAGAGGACTGAACCCTGAGGGACCCAATAGTGATAGGAAGAGAGGAGGGCCAAGGACTGAACCCTGAGAGACCCCAATAGTGAGAGGAAGAGAAGAGGTGCAAGGACTGAACCCTGAGGGACCCCAATAGTGAGAGGAAGAGGAGAGGGCCAAGGACTGAGCCCTGAGGGACCCCAATAGTGAGAGGAGGAGAAGAGGGCCAAGGACTGAGCCCTGAGGGACCCCAATAGTGAGAGGAAGAGGAGAGGGCCAAGGACTGAACCCTGAGGGACCCCAATAGTGAGAGGAAGAGAAGAGGTGCAAGGACTGAACCCTGAGGGACCCCAATAGTGAGAGGAAGAGGAGAGGGCCAAGGACTGAGCCCTGAGGGACCCCAATAGTGAGAGGAGGAGAAGAGGGCCAAGGACTGAACCCTGAGGGACCCCAATAGTGAGAGGAAGAGAAGAGGTGCAAGGACTGAACCCTGAGGGACCCCAATAGTGAGAGAAAGAGGAGAGGGCCAAGGACTGAACCCTGAGGGACCCCAATAGTGAGAGGAAGAGGAGAGGGCCAAGGACTGAACCCTGAGGGACCCCAATAGTGAGGGGAAGAGGAGAGGGCCAAGGACTGAACCCTGAGGGACCCCAATAGTGAGAGAAAGAGGAGAGGGCCAAGGACTGAACCCTGAGGGACCCCAATAGTGAGAGGAAGAGGAGAGGGCCAAGGACTGAACCCTGAGGGACCCCAATAGTGAGAGGAAGAGGAGAGGGCCAAGGACTGAACCCTGAGGGACCCCAATAGTGAGAGGAAGAGAAGAGGTGCAAGGACTGAACCCTGAGGGACCCCAATAGTGAGAGGAAGAGGAGAGGGCCAAGGACTGAACCCTGAGGGACCCCAATAGTGAGAGGAAGAGGAGAGGAAGTGGAGCCAGAGAATGATACACTGAAAGAGCGGTCAGATAGGAGGAGAGCCAGGAGAGAGCCGTGTACTTTATACCAATGGAGTGCAGCATAGAGAGTAGGAGATAGTGGTCAACAGTGTCAAAAGCTGCAGAGAGATCAAGAAGGATGAGCAGAGAGTGGTCACCATTACGTTTTGCTGTCAGAAGGTCATTGGTCACTTTGATGAGGGCAGTTTCTGTGGAGTGAAGGGGGCGGAAACCAGACTGTAATGGATCTAGAAGAGAGTGAGCGGAGAGGTAACAGGTGAGGCGGGAGTAGACCAGACTGTAATGGATGTAGAAGAGAGTGCGCGGGAGAGGTAACAGGTGAGGCGGGAGTAGACCAGACTGTAATGGATGTAGAAGAGAGTGAGTGGAGAGGTAACGGGTGAGGCGGGAGTAGACCAGGCTGTAATGGATATAGAAGAGAGTGAGCGGAGAGGTAACGGGTGAGGCGGGAATAGACCAGGCGCTCCAGGAGTTTAGAGATGAAGGGGAGATTGAAGACTGGTCTGTAGTTATTTGTGCAGGATGGGACGAGAGAAAATGTCTTTAATAATGGAGTAATGATTGAGTGTTTGAAGGAGGAGGGGAAAATGCCAGAAGAGAGGGAGAGATTGAAGATTTTGGTTAGGTGAGTGGTGACAACCGGAGAGAGACAGGAGCAGGTGTGAAGGGATGGGGTCAGCAGTGCATGTGGTGGGACGAGAGGAAGGGAGGAGCCTGGAGACTTATTCTTCTGTGACTGGGCCAAATGTGGAGAGTGAACCAGAGGAAATGTGGGAAAGAATGGGGGTGGCAGTGCTTGGAGGCTGAGAGCGGATTTCCTGGCGGATGTTATCTGTTTTCTCCATAAAACAATAGGCCAGATCATCAGCACAGAGGTCAGTGATGGGGCAGATCATCAGCACAGAGGTCAGTGATGGGGGCAGATCATCAGCACAGAGGTCAGTGATGGGGGCAGATCATCAGCACAGAGGTCAGTGATGGGGGCAGATCATCAGCACAGAGGTCAGTGATGGGGCAGATCATCAGCACAGAGGTCAGTGATGGGGCAGATCATCAGCACAGAGGTCAGTGATGGGGCAGATCATCAGCACAGAGGTCAGTGATGGGGCAGATCATCAGCACAGAGGTCAGTGATGGGGGCACATCATCAGCACAGAGGTCAGTGATAGGGGCAGATCATCAGCACAGAGGTCAGTGATGGGGGCAGATCATCAGCACAGAGGTCAGTGATGGGGGCAGATCATCAGCACAGAGGTCAGTGATGGGGCAGATCATCAGCACAGAGGTCAGTGATGGGGGCAGATCATCAGCACAGAGGTCAGTGATGGGGGCAGATCATACACAGAGGCAGGATGGGCAGATTCCAAGGATGATGGGGCAGATCATCAGCACAGAGGTCAGTGATGGGGGCAGATCATCAGCACAGAGGTCAGTGATGGGGGCAGATCATCAGCACAGAGGTCAGTGATGGGGCAGATCATCAGCACAGAGGTCAGTGATGGGGCAGATCATCAGCACAGAGGTCAGTGATGGGGGCAGATCATCAGCACAGAGGTCAGTGATGGGGCAGATCATCAGCACAGAGGTCAGTGATGGGGCAGATCATCAGCACAGAGGTCAGTGATGGGGCAGATCATCAGCACAGAGGTCAGTGATGGGGCAGATCATCAGCACAGAGGTCAGTGATGGGGGCAGATCATCAGCACAGAGGTCAGTGATGGGGGCAGATCATCAGCACAGAGGTCAGTGATGGGGCAGATCATCAGCACAGAGGTCAGTGATGGGGGCAGATCATCAGCACAGAGGTCAGTGATGGGGGCAGATCATCAGCACAGAGGTCAGTGATGGGGGCAGATCATCAGCACAGAGGTCAGTGATGGGGCAGATCATCAGCACAGAGGTCAGTGATGGGGCAGATCATCAGCACAGAGGTCAGTGATGGGGGCAGATCATCAGCACAGAGGTCAGTGATGGGGCAGATCATCAGCACAGAGGTCAGTGATGGGGCAGATCATCAGCACAGAGGTCAGTGATGGGGCAGATCATCAGCACAGAGGTCAGTGATGGGGCAGATCATCAGCACAGAGGTCAGTGATGGGGGCAGATCATCAGCACAGAGGTCAGTGATGGGGCAGATCATCAGCACAGAGGTCAGTGATGGGGCAGATCATCAGCACAGAGGTCAGTGATGGGGCAGATCATCAGCACAGAGGTCAGTGATGGGGCAGATCATCAGCACAGAGGTCAGTGATGGGGCAGATCATCAGCACAGAGGTCAGTGATGGGGCAAGATCATCAGCACAGAGGTCAGTGATGGGGCAGATCATCAGCACAGAGGTCAGTGATGGGGCAGATCATCAGCACAGAGGTCAGTGATGGGGCAGATCATCAGCACAGAGGTCAGTGATGGGGCAGATCATCAGCACAGAGGTCAGTGATGGGGCAGATCATCAGCACAGAGGTCAGTGATGGGGAAGATCATCAGCACAGAGGTCAGTGATGGGGCGCACAAGGTCAGTGATGGGGGCAATCATCAGCACAGAGGTCAGTGATGGGGGCAGATCATCAGCACAGAGGTCAGTGATGGGGGCAGATCATCAGCACAGAGGTCAGTGATGGGGCAGATCATCAGCACAGAGGTCAGTGATGGGGGCAGATCATCAGCACAGAGGTCAGTGATGGGGGCAGATCATCAGCACAGAGGTCAGTGATGGGGGCAGATCATCAGCACAGAGGTCAGTGATGGGGCAGATCATCAGCACAGAGGTCAGTGATGGGGGCAGATCATCAGCACAGAGGTCAGTGATGGGGGCAGATCATCAGCACAGAGGTCAGTGATGGGGCAGATCATCAGCACAGAGGTCAGTGATGGGGGCAGATCATCAGCACAGAGGTCAGTGATGGGGCAGATCATCAGCACAGAGGTCAGTGATGGGGGCAGATCATCAGCACAGAGGTCAGTGATTGGGGCAGTCATCAGCAGAGGTCATGTGATGGGGCAGTCTAGCACAGAGAGGATCAGATCATGGGGCACAGAGGTCAGTGATGGGGGCAGGGCGGGATCAATCATCAGCACAGAGGTCAGTGATGGGGCAAATCATCAGCACAGAGGTCAGTGATGGGGCAGATCATCAGCACAGAGGTCAGTGATGGGGGCACAGAGGTCAGTGATGGGGGCAGATCATCAGCACAGAGGTCAGTGATGGGGCAAATCATCAGCACAGAGGTCAGTGATGGGGCAGATCATCAGCACAGAGGTCAGTGATGGGGGCAGATCATCAGCACAGAGGTCAGTGATGGGGCAGATCATCAGCACAGAGGTCAGTGATGGGGGCACAGAGGTCAGTGATGGGGCAGATCATCAGCACAGAGGTCAGTGATGGGGCAAATCATCAGCACAGAGGTCAGTGATGGGCAGATCATCAGCACAGAGGTCAGTGATGGGGGCAGATCATCACACAGAGGTCAGTGATGGGGCAGATCATCAGCACAGAGGTCAGTGATGGGGCAGATCATCAGCACAGAGGTCAGTGATGGGGGCAGATCATCAGCACAGAGGTCAGTGATGGGGCAGATCATCAGCACAGAGGTCAGTGATGGGGGCAGATCATCAGCACAGAGGTCAGTGATGGGGGCAGATCATCAGCACAGAGGTCAGTGATGGGGCAGATCATCAGCACAGAGGTCAGTGATGGGGCAGATCATCAGCACAGAGGTCAGTGATGGGGGCAGATCATCAGCACAGAGGTCAGTGATGGGGGCAGATCATCAGCACAGAGGTCAGTGATGGGGCAGATCATCAGCACAGAGGTCAGTGATGGGGGCACAGAGGTCAGTGATGGGGGCAGATCATCAGCACAGAGGTCAGTGATGGGGCAAATCATCAGCACAGAGGTCAGTGATGGGGCAGATCATCAGCACAGAGGTCAGTGATGGGGGCACAGAGGTCAGTGATGGGGGCAGATCATCAGCACAGAGGTCAGTGATGGGGCAAATCATCAGCACAGAGGTCAGTGATGGGGCAGATCATCAGCACAGAGGTCAGTGATGGGGGCAGATCATCAGCACAGAGGTCGGTAATGGGGGCAGATCATCAGCACAGAGGTCAGTGATGGGGGCAGATCATCAGCACAGAGGTCAGTGATGGGGGCAGATCACCAGCACAGAGGTCAGTGATGGGGCAGATCATCAGCACAGAGGTCAGTGATGGGGCAGATCATCAGCACAGAGGTCAGTGATGGGGGCAGATCATCAGCACAGAGGTCAGTGATGGGGGCAGATCATCAGCACAGAGGTCAGTGATGGGGGCAGATCATCAGCACAGAGGTCAGTGATGGGGGCAGATCATCAGCACAGAGGTCAGTGATGGGGGCAGATCATCAGCACAGAGGTCAGTGATGGGGGCAGATCATCAGCACAGAGGTCAGTGATGGGGGCAGATCATCAGCACAGAGGTCAGTGATGGGGGCAGATCATCAGCACAGAGGTCAGTGATGGGGGCAGATCATCAGCACAGAGGTCAGTGATGGGGGCAGATCATCAGCACAGAGGTCAGTGATGGGGGCAGATCATCAGCACAGAGGTCAGTGATGGGGGCAGATCATCAGCACAGAGGTCAGTGATGGGGGCAGATCATCAGCACAGAGGTCAGTGATGGGGGCAGATCATCAGCACAGAGGTCAGTGATGGGGGCAGATCATCAGCACAGAGGTCAGTGATGGGGGGCAGATCATCAGCACAGAGGTCAGTGATGGGGGCAGATCATCAGCACAGAGGTCAGTGATGGGGGCAGATCATCAGCACAGAGGTCAGTGATGGGGCAGATCATCAGCACAGAGGTCAGTGATGGGGGTCTGCACTTTAGGACTGAGGAGAGAATGAAAGGTGTCAAAGAGTTTTTTGGGATTGTTGGATAGTGAGGAGATCGGGGTGGTGAAGTGTCTGTTTGGGAGGTGAAGGGCAGAGTTGTAGGGTTTGAGCATGAATTTGCATTGGATAAAGTCTTCTGGTGAACGGGTTTTGCTCCGTAGGCGTTCGGTTTTCCTAGAGCATCGCTGGAGGAAGAGAGTTTGTGATGTGGTCAGGGCTGTTTTGTTCTATGTTTAGAGGTTCTACTTTGTCCATATCTGACTGTTGGTACGGTGTTCTTTTCTTTGTAGGCCTTATTCAATTTTCTGTTAAAAAAAAAAAAAAAAAAGAATTATGTTCTCGTGGAAACCCCTTTCCTGGGAGTGTTTATTGGGGGTGATGTAGAAGCGATCTGCCAGTGTTGGTCCAATTAATAGTGATGCGTTAGAGACAGGAATGCACAGCCAGTATCTGTCACTGTACAAGGTTGTCTGTCTGCCTGGTTTCGGATGACCAGACCAAGGTGTGTATCATAAACACAGAAAAATGGGTAATGGCGTAGCGCGTTTTCTAAAAGACATAACTCTGGACACAAAGTTCATAAAACAAAGATTCTGCTGAATTACTTCAAATTATATATATATATGTATACAGCACAGACCAAAGGTTTGGACACCCCTTCTCATTCAAAGAGGTTTCTGTATTTTCATGACTATGAAGATTGTAGATTCACACTGAAGACATCAAAACTATGAATTATCACATGTGGAATTATAGACTGAACACAAAAGTGTGAAATAACTGACAGTATGTCTTATATTCTAGGTTCTTCCTTTTGCTTTGATCACTGCTTTGCTCACTCTTGGCGTTCTCTGGATGAGCTTCAAGAGGTAGTCACCGGAAATGGTCTTCACTTCACAGGTGCCCTGTTAGGGTTACTAAGTGGGATTTGTATCATGGCAAGAAAAAAGCAGCTAAGAAAAATGAGTGGCCATCATTACTGTAAGAAATAAAGGTCAGTCAGTCCGAAAAATTGGGAAAACTTTGAAAGTGTCCCCAAGTGCAGTTACAAAAACCATCAAGCGCTACAAAGAAACTGGCTCACATGAGGACCATCCCAGGAAAGGAAGACTAAGAGTCACCTCTGCTGCAGAGGATAAGTTCATCCGAGTCACCAGCCTCAGAAATCTCAGATTAGAGACCAGGTCAATGCCACACAGAGGTCTAGCAGCAGACACATCTCTACAACAACTGTTACGAGGAGACGTTGTGCAGCAGGCCTTCATGGTAGAATAGCTGCTAGGAAACCACTGCTAAGGACAGGTAACAAGCAGAAGAGACTTGTTTGGGCTACAGAACACAAGGAATGGACATTAGACCAGTGGAAATCTGTGCTTTGGTCTGATGAGTCCAAATCTGAGATCTTTGGTTCTAACCACCGTGTGTTTGTGCGACACAGCAAAGGTGAATGGACGGACTCTACATGCCTGGTTCCCACCGTGCAGCATGGAGGAGGAGGTGTGATGGTGTGGGGGCGTGGAGGAGGAGGTGTGATGGTGACACTGTTGGGGATTTATTCAAAATTGAAGGCATACTGAACCAGATTGGCTACCACTGCATCTTGCAGCGGCATGCTATTCCATCCAGATTGCATTTAGTTGGACAATCATTTATTTTTCAACAGGACAATGACCCCAAACACACCTCCATGCTGTGTAAGGGCTATTTGACCAAGAAGGAGAGTGATGGGGTGCTCCACCAGATGACCTCGCCTCCACAGTCACCAGACCTGAACCCAATCGAGATGGTTTGGAGTGAGCTGGACTGCAGAGTGAAGGCAAAAGGGCCAACAAGTGCTGAGCATCTCCAGGAACTCCTTCAAGACTGTTGGAAGACCATTTCCGGTGACTACCTCTTGAAGCTCATCCAGAGAATGCCAAGAGTGTGCAAAGCAGTAATCACAGCAAAAGGAAGAACCTAGAATATAAGACATATTGTCAGTTGTTTCACACTTGTTTGTTCAGTATATAATTCCACATGTGATAATTCATAGTTTTGATGTCTTCAGTGTGAATCTACAATATTCATAGTCATGAAAATACAGAAAACTCTTTGAATGAGAAGGTGTGTCCAAACCTTTGGTCTGTACTGTATATATATATATATATATATATATATATATATAATATTAAATTATATAGCACTATTAATACCATAGAACTTTACTTACATTTGTAACTGTCCCCATTGGGGCTCACAATCTAAACATCCTATCAGTCTTTGAAATGTGGGAGGAAACCAGAGAACCTGGAGGAAACCCATGTAAACACAGGGAGAACATACAAATTCCTTGCAGACGTCATCCTTGGTCAGATTTGAACCCAGGACTCAAGCGCTGCAAGTCTGCAGTGTTAATCACTGAGCCACTGTGCCACCCAAAGATAAGAACTAGTTAGAACTATCTCTCACTGTGTGGCTAGGATGTGGTTTCCAACATTAGGTTGTCATTGGCACTAGTGAGATTCCTTTCCATACACATCTTGGCCTTGGGCGGGCCTTAATTAAATGATAAATGTCTACAATATTGGGTTCAGTGTTGCGTAAAATTTTATGCAAGTGCAGTTGCTATGCCAACATTTTTAGTCAAGGCCTATTTAAGGATACTAGATGTCGGGAACATAAGATGAAATATGTTTTCCATGGTCTCTGGGAGCAGACAGCCCTGAGGCCATGACCCCTCCCCCATCTCATTTTCTGTGTAAGAATCCTCTCGCACACATTGTAGTGCCATTCAGCCTCCCTTTCTTGCTCTCCTTCCTGTACGGTAATTAAAGATGCCTAAAGAGTGCAGTCTTATGGCTTTTTAAAGATAAGACATTTGTGAGGAAGCAAGGATGGAGCAAAGACTCAAAATTCCTTTGTTCTCTCAGCTAGAAAACCTTTAAGGCAAATTTTATGCACCACATAAATATTAGGATTATGAAACTTATATTTTCAGAATCAATACTACATGGCCAACACAAAACACCATTTTGCTTTGCTGGGTGATGACTGGAACCGTAGCAAATGGATTCCTGCCAGTTAGATACATCCGTGTCATGTTTCCTTTCTATCAAAAGGTAAATTCATAAAGGGGAACATGAGCTTCATGGCTAAAGATATGAGGGAAATTAGAAATCTAAAACTCTTACCTATATGTGCACCTCCCTGGAACAGATGGCGTGTCCTTCATTTTATGGTGTGATCATAAAAACTGTAACAACCATTGTGTAAGTTATTCAGGCTATGGAAGGACGCAGCAAGAACTAAAGCTGTGATGTTGAATCGTATTTCTTCTAAGGAGTCTCCTTCGCTCCCTAAGCTTGTGAATGTCACCGTGTGACACAAGCTTGGTTAGTGTTACTGTAATCCTTTTATTTTGGTAACTTTCTATTTTGTATTATATATCTCCCCTTTGTAAAACCTTGTATATTTTTGCATAAAATCAGAGCAACTGCGCTCTTTTCGTTATCCTTGGTCAATTCTCTGATTTGTCTTGAAGGTAAGGGGGTCGCTAGAGGCCTGTTCATCTTGACACCAGGTTTTTTCAATCACTTGACTTCTGTTTCCATTAACAGGCTAAGCCTTATGGTGGGTTTACACATCGCGATATCGGCGTCCAACTCCAACCAAAAGTCACGTGGTTCGGGAGTTGGACCCGATATCGTTCGCGCGTTGTACGGTTTGAGCGTACAATGCGATGCTGGAACGATGTCAAAACGATATCGGGGTGGAATGAGCGTGCTACTCAACCGCCCGATATCGGATGGCCGTTGTAGCTGCATCGTCCCGTGTGACAGCCCAACTACGATGTGTACGCCCACGTCACCCATTCACTCCCATGTTAACTGGTCGTTCCTGGGTTGGGGGGCGTACACATCGTCGGGACGTTGTATCCCGATATCGGGCTGTCTAAACCGGCCATGCAATGGCGGGAAAAGCGCGCTCAAAAAGCGCGCTCCCGCGTCGTTGGCTCCGATATCGGGCCGATATCGGGACGTGTAAACCCACCATTACTACCAGTTCCTATGGACTTCAGTTGTTGGTTAGGTGTTTTAATGAGCCCTATCCATTTACCTAGGACATTTTGTTACTGATGTTTATCAGCATGAAAATCAATTCCATTAATGTGAATGAGGTTGTTTCAGATGAAAGTGTTAGTTGTAGAACATTATGCAAGAAAACCGTCAGAAAATGTGCGCTGTGTTCATTGTCTCCGTCCCTATGTGGAAGAATTTGTGACGCATTGAGAAAGATCACCAAAAGTGACAACACAATGGTAAAGATTTTTCTTACCCCTTATGGTACCTTTACACGCCGCTACCGAAAGGTAGAAACCGGCAGGTGTCGGAGACAATTGTACCTTTTACTTTCAAAACACCGCGAAGTGGCGGTGTGTAATTCAGGTTGTACCTTCCTGTCTCTTTGGATACCTGTGTTTCAGTCGTGCTCAAAAACAAGCAGGTATAACCTCTATGGTGGCGGCGTGTAATCGGGGCACAGGTACGGTATTTGAGTTACCTGGGGCGTGCTACAGCGTCATGTATACCACGCCCCATCAGCGATCATTGGTGGGGAGTATTGTGTACCCATTGGCTGTCCCTGCACAGGGCGCCATATTTAAGGAGCTGACCAGTAACTACACATTTGCTATAGCGTCATGTATTAGGCAGCCTCCCTGCACTGGCTGGCCAATCATGATGTTATTGCAATGTCCAATCACCGTACGAGCGTCGCGTAATACACAACCCTGGCACGCCTATGTAGTTACGGCGCACACTATGTACGCCCAGATTCCCTTGTGGTAGCGGCGTGTAAATGACGGAAGGTGCTCTACAGAAGGTAACCTGCGGCACCCGGCGGCACTTCCGGGGAACGCAAATACCTTCTGTGGAGCACCTTGTGGCGGCGTGTAATTGCGGCATCAGGAACGTGCGGTGCCT